>JANHFN010006571.1:179294-196896 GCA_032468175.1 Toxicocalamus goodenoughensis | reverse complement strand
GTGCCCCCCAATCTTCGCCACCTCTACGGGGTGGCTTAGCCCCAAAGCCAGCTGGCTCGGGGCACTCCGGCGGCGAGCCCAGGCAGAGATCGCGCACGATCTCAAATCCCTGCCTGGCGCCAAAGCCTGCAACTGGAAGTTTTTTTCTGCAGTTTAAGCTTCTGAGTTGGTGCAGAAAGAACATTCTTGTTATGTTTTTTTGATGACGTTTTTGATAAAGATAAAAGCAAAAAGATAAACCAGCTAATTCTTCAAGAATCTTGAAGAGAAGTAATTTCTCCCCAGAGAGTATTTCAACCAATCCAAAGATGCTTTTACCTTAGAACTGTGCTCATTATAATGGGTAACTACTGCTTAAAGATGTTTTATAAATTATTTGGATTCAATGCATATTGATGCAATTCTCATAGCAGATTCGAATCTGCTTTTTCCTCTTCTTTCCATCCCAACTGTCTAATTAAGATTTCTCTAAGAAAGAAATACGTTCCCTTGGCTTTCCACAAAGCAAGTACAGCATTTCAGCAAATTAGACATGCAAAGAACATAGTGATTACAAGAAAAAATACAATGTAATACTGAGCATACTTCCTAACCTGCCTGCAGGGCTAATCTGCAGAGATTTGAGGGTTGTAGATAGGAATGGTATATGCCTTTATTAATTGCTTAGGAAGGCCTTATGCAACCAAGGAATGCACCCAAGACTCAAAAATCTCTAGTTGTTCATTGTTCGCATTGGTGCGCATCACAGGATTCCTTCTAAAATTTAGTTCATCTTCCCCAATGCAATTCCCCAAAAATGCTAATTTATACTAGCTCGGAATCTTGGTAACTGTAGTCCCAAAACTTTTGTAGATAGGGAAGAGGTTACTTAGTTGCTATGATGCTTATTTGCTGGCATCAAGGGGAAACACACAATAGTGGTAAGATTTGTTTCTGATCAACTCACTGTTTTTATCCTTCCTGCCACTTCTTTCAGAGCTAAGAAGTAGATTTTGCTGTTGCAAATGCAGTTGTTAGGAATGAGCAAAACATTTGAAGCAATAGTGGGATTACCCTTTTTACTACCGGTTCGGTGGGTGTGGTTTGGTGGGCATGGCAGGGGAAGGATACTGTAAAATCACCATTCCCTCCCCACTCCTAGGGGAAGATTACTGCAAAATCCCCATTCCCTCCCCACTCCACGAACCTGCTTTCATGTTCCATTCTCCTGTGCAGGGCAACAAAAGAAGTCCCAGATGACTTGGGAGGCAGAGAATAGATGGGTGCAGGGCCAGTCAGAGGTGGTATTTGCTAGTTCTCCAAACTACTCAAAATTCCCGCTACTGGTTCTCCAGAACTGATCAGAACCAGCTGAATACCACCTCTGAAGCAGTCCTTGTAAGTGTGGATGAAGCACCTATCTATGAGTAGTAAGATCCATTGCATCTTTTGCAAAGTGTATATTGAGAGTTTTGCAGTGATAATTCAGCGCCAGAAAAGTAAACACAGATGGCTGATGCTTCATTTAACATCTTTATAAACACAAGTAGATTTTACAAACCAGTTGTAGATTTCTGCAACGTGGAACAAACTTAAACACAAGACATGTTGCAAGTTCAGAGCAGAGTTCCAGTCTTCAACAAGCAAGCAAGTTAGTTTCATCTTCAATAGATAGACTCAGAGTTCAAACATAGCTGTAGAGTTGCAGAGCCACACCAAAAACTACTTATATTTTCAGTTTCAGCCTAGGCTACTTCTAGTTTCAGTTTCCAAAACAGTCTTCATTGGCTGATTTAGTTGCTATGCCTATTCATTGGCTGACCTTGTTACCAAACACTATTCCAGTTCATGAATATATTCTGACACCATGCTAATCTTTTCTTACAGAAGTTTTGGCCAGGCAACTAATTCATTCTGCAAGTCAAGTCATTTCCTTCTTCAGTGACTTACCTTTTTCTTGATTGTAGAAAGTCGATCCCACAGAAAAGATAGGATTAATGGTAACCTTTTCATAAAGCTTCTGAGAATAAGTAAAATTACACAGTAAATTTAAAGAGGCACATTTCAAAGAAATCTTTAGAAATTATTGTACTTAAAGTTTATTATGCTAAGGATTCAGTGACATAGTCCTTTCAAGCACCATTATGCACCTTGAACACAGTATCATTAGTACAATTTTGAAAGAGGAGGATTGATCAGTACATGGACCTGAATAATGTTTTCTTCACATGGATGCACCCCAGAACTAGCTTACCCCAGAATGGCCTGAGCATTTCTGTATTATGGGCTACAACTGTTTACCCTGGCATGAACCTCTTGGCTATAGAATTAAAAATAAATATAATTTTCTGACAAATATCACCAACAGGGAAACTCGCAGAAGAAGAGCAGAATCCAATTGGTAGTAGTGAAGACCTAATATATGTGTGGAGTGAGGAGGTTGCTCATTCACCCTAAGCAGTCTTTTGCTATCCTTCATGCTCACTGAGCTTTGTGGATTATGGCGGGCTTTTTTTCCAGAAAGCTTTGTTTGGGCATTTACCAATCCTTTTGCTTTTCTTTCTTCAATGCAGGATTACAGAGTGAACATTTTCTTGCGGCAGCAATGGAATGATCCCAGGCTGGCCTACAATGAATATCCAGATGATGCCCTAGATTTGGACCCATCCATGTTGGATTCCATCTGGAAACCTGATCTGTTCTTTGCTAATGAGAAAGGGGCTCACTTTCACGAGATCACTACAGATAATAAACTCCTGCGGATCTCCAAAAGTGGCAATGTCCTATACAGTACCAGGTATGTTTCCTTTTAACAGAATAACAGAGTTGGAAGGGACCTTGGAGGTCTTCTAGTCTAACCCCCTGTTCAAGCAGGAAACCCTATACCATTTCAGACAAATCTCTTCTTAAAAACTTCCAGTGCTGGAGCATTCACAACTTCTGGAGGGAGTTGTTCCACTGACTAATTGTTCTATCTGTCAGGAAAATTCTCCTTAGTTCTAGATTGTTTCTCTCCTTCATTAGTTTCCACCCATTTCTTCTTGTCCTGCCCTCAGGTGCTTTGGAGAATAGCTTGACTCCCTCTTTTTTGTGGCAGCCCCTGAAATATTGGAACACTGCTATGATGTCTCCCTAGTCCTTCTTTTCATTAAACTAGACATACCCAATTCCCGCAACCATTATTCATATGTTTTAACGTCCAGTCTCCTGGTTATCTTTGTTGCTCTTCTCTGCATTTTTTCTAGAGTCTCTTACATCGCAGTGACCAAAACTGAATGCAGTATTCCAAGTGTGGTCTTACTAAGGCATTATAAAGTGGTATTAACACTTCACATGATCTTTATTCTATTCCTCTGTTAATGCAGCCAAGGACTGTGTTGGCTTTTCTAAATAAGATGTATAGGTGCTCCCCGAATTACAGCCACAACTGAGCTCCAAATTTATGTTGCTAAGCGAGACATTGGTTAAGTGAGACATTGGTTAAGTGAGTCCCCTATTTTTTGACCTTTCTTGGCATAGTTGTTAAGTGAATCACTGCAGTTGCTAAGTTAGTAACAGGCTTGTTAAGTGAATCTGGCTTCCCCATTGACTTTGCTTGTCAGAAGGTCACAAAAGGTGAACACATGGCCCTGGGACATGGCAACTGTCATAAATATGAACCAGTTGCCAAACATTTGAATTTTGATCACTTGACTATGGGAATGCTGCAATGGCCATAAGTTTGACAAATGATCATAAGTCACCTTTTTCAGTGGCGTTGTAACTTCAACAGATGGTTGTAAGTTGAGGGCTACCTATACAATCTTTGTTGTTGTTAGTTGTGAAGTCATGTCCCACCCGTTGTGATCCCATGGACAATGTTCCTCCAGGCCTTCCTGTCCTCTACCATCCTCCAGAGTCCATTTAAGCTCACGCCGACTGATTCAGTGACTCCATCCAAGCACCTAATTCTCTGTCGTCCCCTTCTTCTTTTGCTCTCTATTGTTCCCAGCATTAGGCTCTTCTCCAATGTGTCCCTATATAGTCTATCCTATCCTAAATAAGACATGGAATCAAGTTTGAGGCTCATCGTCCATTTTTAAAAGATTGAATATGTTCATTTTTGAAGTAAACTGCAAAGGGGTGGAATAAACAAATGATAAGTAGGTCATCAAGTTTTCATTAGTTAGAGTATCTCCTTGGAAGCAAATTGAAAGTGCATTCTTCTTTACTTCTTTTATAAAAGTGGTATCCCATTTTGTCAGCTCCAAATCCTTTCTCAATAATTGTTCAGTATAATTAAATGCCCTTCACGTCAATACAATCATGTGGTGTATATGTATTAAAAGTTAGGCAGAGTTATAGATATATAGTTATACACTGAAGACTCCATTCCATTTCCTGTACAGAAGGAGGTTTTATAAAAGAAAACAGCAATAGAATCAGCTCTGGTCTGATCCTGTAAGGTACTTCTTACATTTACACAAAAAAAACCACCCTACTTTATCTACCTAGAAAGAAAAGGCCTGCTAGGTTCAATTATATTTACCCCTAAATATGCACTGGAGATTTGTAGCCATAGTCACACTCATCGAGTACAGATTAATTAGGTCCTTAGTATTACAAAATTTCAAGTATATC
The DNA here is from genome assembly GCA_032468175.1 of Toxicocalamus goodenoughensis. Classification (NCBI taxonomy): domain Eukaryota; kingdom Metazoa; phylum Chordata; class Lepidosauria; order Squamata; family Elapidae; genus Toxicocalamus; species Toxicocalamus goodenoughensis. Next base: position 192,297 of record JANHFN010006571.1, on the reverse strand, counting down.
CTGTTGCTTTATAACTGACACTTCAGTAAATTGCACCACTAAAATAATCAGCCATGCAAGGCAGATGCAAGACCATTTCTATCCCATACAATAGAAATGTTCTGCCAGTCTGGCACAGTTGGAGAATGTATAAATGGATCTTCCTTGCATTGGCCTATTACAGTCTAAAAGATGTTCAAGCTCGCTCTCCTTTGTTTTCAGAGGATTTTTTTTTTAAGTAAGAAATGACAAATCACATAATGGAACCAGATAGATCTGGCTTTTTCCTCCATCATTTCTCAACACAGTAATTTCTGGGTCATTGGATTTCAAATTTATGATATGTGAACTGCAGTAAGTGGACTCATTTTAATTTAGAAATAATCCATTCTAGCCACCTCGAAACCTTACTTTGTCCTTTGCTGAAAGAATGCAATTAGGAACATGTACTTTTCTTGTTACATGCAGTAAAGAATGTACTGGCACCCTTTTTTTATGAACTTGGGTTCTGTTTGCATATTCCAGCTTGCTGAAGCCTGGCAGTGCAATCCCACAGTACAAAGGGGTCATTCCAGAGGTGGTATTCAGCAGGTTCTGACCAGTTCTGGAGAACCGGTAGCAGAAATTTTGAGTAGTTTGAAGAACCGGCAAATCCCACCTCTGACTGGCCCCGCCCCATCTATTCTCTGCCTCTCAAGTCTCAGCTGATCAGCTGGGTCTTCTTTTGTTGCCCTCGCGGAGCTGGAAAGCAAGTTAGTGGGGTGGGGACGGAATGGGGATTTTGCAGTATCCTTCCCCTGCCATGCCCACCGAGCCATGCTACACCCACAGAACCGGTAGTAAATTTTTTTGAACCCCACCACTGGGTCATTCCCACTGGAACTCCTGGCTCATGTCACAAATGTCCTCCTGGGCCCAAGGGACAAAACAAATAACATTGTAATACAAAGAGGAAAATGGAGGTGGCTTCAATTCAAACATCAGACACCAGACAGCATAACACTCATAGTCAGAGCTTGGGGAATTTAAAGCTTTAATTTATACAGTCATTTGAAATGTTTTCCAACTAACAAGAGGTAGCTATTAAAGTAACTGCCACCAAAGGTGACCTTCCATTTATTGTTTTACTCAGAAAGGTGAAAGTGAACACATCAATAAGTGTTCTCATATTAATGCTATCTGAAAAGTATACAGTGAAGTAAGACGTGTGTTAGTTGGCACACTGAAAGGTTTAAGCAAAGAATGTGTTGGTAGGTCTCCCTAATTTTTTTCTCTCTTAATCCAGCATTTATCTCCCACCTTTTGAAAGAAGAAGAATTGGGGACCTATTGTGTTAACTATTTGTAGCGATACTTCAAATCTTTCACACATTAAGCCACACCTAGAAATTGAGCATAGTGTTCTTGTGGTAGAAAACTGATTTTCCCCTTTTCATCCATAGTAACTATGTTTTTTTTTAGTACAGGGGGATTATTTTCTAATTGTCTAGGAATGAGAGCCGTCTATCATTATTCTAGTTTCAATTCTGGCCATTCTACTTTGATAAGTATTTATTTATGGAAGAGCAGATAAAAATAAAGGAATCATAAGAAATGAGAGGGAAGATGAAATGGAAACATGCTATATTTTCATAATAAGATTAGTATCTAGATTGGTATATTTACCTTTCTCACCAGGCCTAAGATTACGCTAAATATTTTAGCATAACATTGACACTGGCTTGTTATTCCTCAGCTAGAAATGGCTAGAAATAAGTCTTTTCTCTCTTCACTTCACAGAATAACCTTGACCCTGGCTTGCCCCATGGATCTTAAGAACTTCCCTATGGATGTCCAGACATGTATTATGCAACTAGAGAGCTGTGAGTCTTGAAGTTTCTCCTCTAAAAAGTTGCCACTCTACATGGGAGCAAGTATGGATACTCATATACATGCCACATCATATTTTCAGCTCCCTCAGTTACTATAGAGAGAGTGGAGGGAAGGAGAAAAAGTATCAGAGTGTTCTGACCCAACCGGGTTCCTAGAGAGCAAACACAGAAAAAGGCAGCAGCCCCCACATTTCAAGGTTAATCACGAATGTTGTTCCTTTACAGATAAAAGGCTGCTTTCCAACAATTATCTCTGACAAGAAAGAGCCTTGCCAAGTTGTTTGTCAAGGCTGCCAAAAACCCAGAGATAAGAACTAATTTACAAGATTCATGAACTAAGATATCCACCAGTTGAGCTTAAGAGCTTCTTTGCTGTCTGCAAAGAACGCTTTTCCAAACCTGGCTTTTATCCTCTTGAGCTTAAGAGCTTCTTTGCTGTCTGCAAAGAACGCTTTTCCAAACCTGGCTTTTATCCTCTTGCAGCCTTACTCCTGAGTCGCCTGTGCTGCTGTAATTTTTCTTTCCTCTGAGTAATCCTTTGTGCATGTGCACTTAGCACAGGCTCCTCGGGAACTTCCTCCTCACTGCTGCCAGCCCACACAATCTCTGAAGTCAGCAGTCCACTCCCTGATGGTCCTGGCCCCTCATCAGAGTCATCACTCTCCTCAGCCATCTGCACCTGCTGCCAGCTAACCACAACACCACGTCCCTTAACTGTTATACCAGATTTCAAAAACAAGGAAAAGCCAAGCAGAGGGTAAATCATAGCATGACATTGGAATATTTTTGATAAACACATCTGGGGGATCATCTCATTATATATTCTGACTAGGCTATCATGTCAGTTACACGATCTTTAAAATATGTCAGGTAATATTAAAAAATGGGTTTACGGGGCAAGTGAACCCTGTCTGAATCCCCCCCCCCTTTTGCTGCTCAGGGTCAGCTATGGTTTCTTAGAAGAGCACTTTAAGGGGGGCAGGGGACATCTCACAGGGTTGGTAGTGAATGCAACTAAATGTGTAAGTGGGGTACACATTAAAAAAAATCTGGGTTTAGGAAAAGATGGAAGGAATTGGAATTGTTGAATGTTTATCAAACGCTTAAATATTTGAATGGAAATCGTACACCCAAGAAGATGTCAGCCTTATGAGATAGTTTAACAGGAAGTATGGCCAGACTTCACTTGAAATAAGGCATCCAGTTTTGGCCACCACAATGTAAAAAAGATATTGAGACTACAGAGAAGAGCAACGAAGATGATTAGTTAATGATTAGTGATGGTTAAAATATACAAAGAACAGTTGGAGGAATTGGATACATCTAGCTTAATGAAAAGAAGGAATAGGGATGATGTGATAGTAGAATTCCAATATCCCAGGGGCTACCACAAAGAAGAGGGAATCAACCTATACACCAAAACACCTAAAGGCAGGGCAAGAAGCAGAAATACAACTTCAGCAACAGAGTGATCAATGTCTGGAACACTCTACCTGACTCTGTGGTTTTTTTCCCAAACCCCAAAAACTTTAACCTTAGACTGTCTACTATTGACCTCACCCCCTTCCTAAGAGGTCTGTAGGGAGCGTGTATAAGCGCACCAATCGTGCCTACCGTCCCTGTCCTATTGTTTCTTTTATATATTTTTTTATTCTTTTTATATGTATCCATGTATTCATTACTGTTTTTACTTATACCTATTATCTTGTAAGCAATTGACAAATAAAAAAAAAGTAATCAAGGAGAGAACTAGCTTAGAAATAAGGAGAAATGTCCAGGCAGTTAGAATAACTAATCAGTAGAATGGCTTGCCTTCAATGTGAGTGCTCCATCACCAGAGGTTTTTAAGAAGAGATTGGACAATCATTTGTCTGAAATGGTATAATGTCTCCTGCTTAAGCCGGTGGTTGGACTAGAAGACCTCCAGGGTCACTTCCAAGTCTATTATTCTGTTCTGTTCTGTTCTGTTCTGTTCTGTTCTGTTCTGTTCCGTTCCATTCCATTCCATTATATAATGGACTAATTTTTCTTCATTGTAAAGTTACATTAACAGATTTTTGCAAGTCTGAAAGTTTATTTCTCGTCCATGGCCTTTACAATCCATGAAACTAGGGAGGGTCTCTCCTGAGACATTTGCCACACCCACATTTCTTCTCTGGACTAAGCTGCCTCTTATCCCACAGCTTCCCTAGCTATAACTCTTTCCCCTCCCCTCCCAAGGTCATTCCTACATACCATTACAAAAAGTCAGGATAGGTATTTTCTGATTCCAGAATGAAGGACATGCAACAATGGAATGAAGTTCCAGGAAGGGAGATACCAAATTAATGCACACACACACACCCCCAAAAAAAACCACCCCAAAACCACAACCTGCCCTTTGTCTTAATGGTAAGTGCAGCCTGACTTTGGAACCAATTACCAAAACAAAAAGTGGATTCTCCTTCACTAACTGTGTTCAGATGGTGATAAGATGTTCACCTGTTGTTGGGATATCTTAATTGGAATTCTTCTATGGTTTGATGGCCTAGAATATTGTTTGGAGTCTTTGTGTTCTTGAGAACATTTTCTAAGTTCTGGAGAAATTGCATATTGTAATATTGCATATTGCAATGTCCTGGAGAATTTTGCAAAATGTATAGAATCCATTACTTTCAGGACAGATTTACAACTTGGTACAGGTTATGCTAAGACCCACCTGTAAAAAAAAACATTGAATGGCTTATGACAAGGGAATATATCTTGCCAATGAGATACCTAAATTACTTCCTGCAGAACAGCTAATGGTACTGATATTTCTCTATTCCCAGCCCCAAATTAGATCATTTGCTTTTGCCCAACGGCACTTTTAGTCTACTTTGATTCGATTGAGTTTTGAAATGAGTTCGGTTGTTTCTCTGTTGATACATTGTCATGATTGCTTTCATTTTATTATATATTATTATTTACAGCCACACTTCTTTGTTTTACCATAGCATCTGGAAATATGAATGGTAGCATAAGTGGGTGCAGACATTCAAGCTGAGCTCTCTTGCATTTTATACTACCTTCTCCTTTTGATTTGATGTAATAAGAGTTCGCTTTGCTCTTTTAACAACCAAAGAGAAAAATTATTCCAATGAGCTATTTATTTATTTACTTGATGTAGATTTTACTCCACTAATCATTGCCACCTATAGGGGATGTCACTTACCTCCATTTCAAGGCCATTGAGCCAGCACTACCAGAAAACATTACCATGATCATCTGGCCAGCATGATGTCTCAGAGTGCTGTTTCCTTTCCGCTTAAGTGATACCTATTTATCTACTTGCATTTGCATGCTTTCAAACTGCTAGATTAACAGGAGCTAGATGAAGATCCTTGGGGCTCAAACCCAGGCTGTCATCTTTCCAGTTGTTAAGTCCAACATCTTAACTGTGCCACCCCAATCCTATAATAACATTCATAAATGTTCTCTAAATGCTCAATGTCAGTCTCAGCTTAATTTGTACAAGCTGGCTCTAGGACTTTATTTATTTGCCAAATTTAGGGTCTGGCCTTCTTCACTGAGGGACTCTGAAATTTAATTTGTATTTATTTATTAAAATTTTATCTCTCCTTGTTCACTTCATAAGTAACTCCAACATACCTAATAGTCCTTCTTCCTCCTATGTTCTCCACAGCAACAAACCTGTGGCTTGGGTTGGGCTGAGAGAGAGAGTGACTGGTCCAAAGTCACCCAGCTGTCATTCATGCCTAAGGCAAGACTAGAACACTCAGTCTCCTGGTGATTGGCCCAAAATCACTCAGCTGGCTTTCATGCCTAAGGCGGGACTAGAACTCACAGTGTATCCTCATGTTTGGCCCAAAATCACCAACTAGGTGACTAGGCCTAGGGCAGGACTACAACGTCTTCTGATTTGTAGCATCTTAACTACTATACCAAACTCACTCCCTCTTCCTGCTTTTCTTAGAACAACAGTCCTGTGAGGTAGGTTGGATTGAGAGAATGTGACCAGCTCAAAGTTACTCAGCCAGCTTCAATGCCCAAGGGAGGACTTGAATTCAGAGCCTCCTGGATTCTAATCCAGCACTTTAATAACTCCACCAAAGATGGACAGACCATCATTCCCTTGAGAAACAGTTGGAAAATTTCTCCTTCTTCTGGAGAAATTCTAAATAACCCTCCATCCACTCTCTTTGCCCACATATTTGGTGGAGAACTTTAAAAAAAAAACTTTAGGGCTATTTTTCAGGCAGCTCATGTTAAGTAGGAACTATTTTTTAACTTTACACATGCACCCACAGGTTATAGCATAAAAGTACATTTGCAAGAATTGATGTGGAATTACTAATACATATATTTAAAAAGAGGGGAGGCTATGGTGAAATTTATTCCTGAATAAACCAGTTCATCCCCTGGAATTAATTTCCTCTTGGCAAACGTCCCATTTACTGAGCATATACAATATTACTTTAGAGGGGTTGTAGAACTTCGTTTTCCTTTCAACAGAATAAGAAAGAAAACTTAGATAAGAATGCATTATGTACTTACTGTCACCTATTCAGGATTACAGATTAATATATACATGAAGCAAAAGCTTCTACAAGTACAGCTTTCTATTCTGAAGTGTATTTCCCCATCTTTCTTTCAAAGTAGCACGAGATGTAATTTACCTGTTGCAGTCAGTGTGAGCTTTGATAGATGTTTCTTATCTTTTTCAAATGAGAACCAAGAAAGGCAAACTCCAAAAAAGGATCAGGGGAAGAAATTAAAGAGACCCGATGTGATGGAATGTAGCCTGGATTCCCAAGAAGGAGGGAATGCAGTCCAGAGAAACAAGACACAATGCAGTTCAGATAGTTTGTGTGAGAGAAAAAAGGGTGAAAACGGCTCCCCTTTAACAGTTCCCTGAGTATATGTTTTAGGGAGTATTTGCATGCTTTAATTTGGCAAGATTCTGTCTATGGGGGAATGAACAATAAAGAACTATGCTTGGAAGAATCATAATGTATCTTTCTTGGTTTTTGGAGTCTGAGATGTGATGTGTTATTTCATTGTAGTAAAAAGCAACTCACTGGATGCAAAATGAAAATCAAATAATGAGTCAAGGAAGAAAATATAGCCTTAGGGAGTATCATAACCAGACAAACAGTTATCTCCAATAGAAGATAATATATGCAGCTCAGGTTAAACGGTGGAATCTTTGGTGGTCTCTGAGCTTGGTTGTTTTCTTGCAGATGTTTCACAATCCAACTAGGTAACACCATCAGTGCATCGATCATGATGATGTTGTTTAGTTGGATAATTAAATGTCTGCAAGAGACCCACAAGGACTCTGCAAATAGTTGATTAGAAGATTCTGTAAGGATCAGTCAGATGATGAGTCTTCTCAAGTAATGGAATTTCTGTCCAATAAAGGCTGTATAGTTCAAGGTTAAATGTGTAGAAATAGGGGCAGTTTTAAGAAAGCTAGTGGAGTAGGTTGGGGTAAGGCTTAGAGGAATGGAGAGGAAGAACAGACAACACTGCAGAAGCCACATGGTTCAGATTCTCCATCTGAAGGAAGAATTCTGTCCCTATTCATGGACCTAATTCTTGCCTTGCTAATTCTTCTCTACTAACACACAAGCACTGATAGGCTGGGGAATGAACAATACACTTCACTGATCTTGCTTTCTTCTGATGATGATGTAGGATTTGATTATTTTGATTGGATCCAAAGGGAAAAGGAAAGTTTATATGCCAGGGCAGGGATACGAGGAACAGCCAGAAGCATAGCTCTCCAAATCTGGAATTTGCATTAAATCCAGCAAACATAGAGCAGGAACTTTGAATAAGCTCAAGTGCACGTTTTTCTCCTTGTGTGTCTTGGAGGAGGAGAAGATCTCTGTAGCATGATATCAAATGAGCAAGCAGTATTACATCAAAATCTATCTGACCACCTTGAGTTCTTGGATTTTGTCCTACAATTTCAACAGCCCACCAGAATGCTGATTTCAGAAGGCAAGGGTCATTAGACCAAGCATATCTACTATACCTAGATCTGGGAATCTTTGGTTAGGTACTTCTTTTAAATCATGATTGTACTACACGATTTGTTGCTGGTCTGCAACCCAGGATTGCATTTAGCAGCTAAAATCCATGGCCCGTGAATCAGACATTTTTCCTGCTTGAGATTTTGAGCCATAAATGACTGTTTGCTGTCTTTGAGGAATACAGAAAATAACTTCATCTGGGAGGTGTCAGCTAAGAAGAGGAAGTCCTTATGAAAAAGGATACAAACAGGAGTTTCTGATTCATATTAGCCATCCTTGGCAATAGTCCTTGGAGACTCTCCAAACTAATTTGCTGGACTTTGAATTTTAATGGGACATAAGGGGGAAATTAATAAGTGCATAGTGAACCTTGCCTTAAATCAAATTACTAAATTTAATTTATTTCAATTAAATAAAATACAGTTTTGGTCTGCATCTTAGAAATGCAGTCCTTAATTTTCTACTCAAAAGCTAAACACAGCCTTGGTGAAATAAATGGCTTTAGAAGATATTGGACTCAGTAGGTTTTAAATTTAAAAGCCACCCTTTGCATTTTGATGGAAAATGAAGCCACAGTGACTATAGCTTTTTCCAATTCAAACAGTATTTCAGCTGCCAGGAGCTGCAATGGCATTTTAAGATTGCTTGATCCAAAAGAGCTTGCTAAGGTGAGTTTGTTAAATATGTACACTCCAAATTCATTGAATTGGCAGCCAGCTATTAAATGTATGTACCCACTATGTTAAACTCGACTCCACAACTGTTTTATTGCTTTCTCTTTTATAGCTCTGCAGACAGATGGAGCCCTGCAGGTTTATGACCATGGCTTCACTGGAAATGCTAAGAAACAATTAATTGTTCAAGTAAGAAGCAGAGAGGAAACATAATGGCCATATAAAGCTAAAAAACCAACTGTGGAGAATATAGAAATATAGCAATGGATGCTAAAAGAGGTGTAGTGGGGAAGGACTCTGGCAGGAGTACAAGAACCCTGAGATAGATACGATTTCATCCAGCTCTCATCATTTCGTCTAGGCATTTTCAGATTAACAGTCCATTCCATCCAACTTGCACAAGCCAAACCATTGTCAAGGGTAGACCAGCTGTACCCATTAGTCTGAATAAACATTTTTTGAGCTCACTGCCACAATTATAACATTTTATTTTATTTTTAATGAAAAGGAAAGTGGGATGGAAAGTCAAGGAACAGCCCACAACAAAGAACAGTTGTAGAAATTGGGTAGGACTACTTTAATGAAAAGAAAGACTAGGGGAGACAGGATAGCAGTCTTCCAATATCTCAGGGGTTGCCACAAACAAGAGGGAGTCAAGCTATTCTCCAAAACGTCTGAAGGCAGGACAAGAAAAAAATGGGTGGAAACTAATCAAGGAGAGAAGCAACCTAAAACTAAGGAGAAAATTCCTAACAGTTAGAACAATTAATCAGTGGAATGACTTGCTTTCAGAAGTTGTGAATGTTCCAACACTGGAGGTTTTTAAGAAGAGTTTGGACAATGACTTGTCTGGAATGGTATAGGATCTCCTGTTTGAACAGGATATTGGATTAGAAGTCTTCCAAAGTTCTTCCAACTCTGTTGTTCTGTTAACAACATATTTGGTGTAGGCCCTGTGTATATCTTTAACAAAATCCAAATTATTTTATTCTATGATTTTTGCAGATGACATAGGTTGAAAGCAACTTTGGAGATCTTCTCATCCAACCCATTGAGTGACAAATCCCCCACCTTTTGCAGTAGCATTCCATCCATTTTTGTACATTTATTTATTTATTTATTTATTTATTTTATTAGGCTTTTATACCGCCCCTCTCCCGAAGGACTCGGGGCGGTGTACAGCAGTTAAAAAATAGCTACAAAATACACAAAATTTAAAAACCATTTAAAACCAAATATTTCAAATGCTGTTACTTTTAAAATCCCATCCCCCTAAAAAACCCTAATCTAATAAAAACACAATAAAAATAAAAAACGGGAGGTTCAAAGGACTAGGGGACATGCAAGGAATTTGTCTTGGTGTAAATACTCTCAGTATACATAAAGAAAGATTGCTCTATCTTTCTCCTTATTTTCCTTAATACTGCAGCTGCTTCCTGTTTGCCTGTTGATACTAAAAGATAACAGGAAATAAGGCAACTTAGCAGGAAGAAGCTGAGAGTGGATAAAACCAGCAGCACTTTTTACTGTTCCTTGCACTCCTCATTTCTTGCAAAAAGGTGAGAAGGAAAGCAGAAGGGCAAAGAATGCTACTTCCTAGTCTACCCTCTCAAGTCACCCTGCTGCTTCTCTTGGTTTCCAAATTGACTGCAAAATAATCACAGATAAACAAAGAGCCAAGAAAATGTCAGTAGGGCAACTATTGTTTTGGTAGTGGTAAAGAAATGAAGTAGACAGGTGGGACCTCAAGAAAATTAAATACAGAAGATAAACAGTAGAGGTTCCATAGTGACAATGGAAAAGCAGTATGGGAAGGGGGACTGGAGAAAACTTGAGCTATTGCCACAGCTGGTCATCTGCAAGATAAGAAGCCTCAGAGGGCTGCATGACATTTCTCGGACCACGTTCAAACTGGAGATGTGCATCACTGCTCTAATTAATTAATCCACAGAAGCAAAGGCAAGAGTTTCTTTAAAAAAAAAAGATGACCAAGACAAGAAATCACAACTTATCATAAAGTATGAAGGCAACCAGTGCTTCTTTCATAATCCTGTCTTCAATCTAATAGCAAATGAAGTATTTTATGAATACAGTACTTCATATATTTACTCATACCCGCTTGCAAGTATGCATCATAGGAGAAGTTCAATAGGTAGTCCATTAACATTTCATTACGTTTTAAATAAAAGTTAATATTATGTTTACCTAAAGTAGAGATAACAATTCCAAGAGTTACTAATGATTTGTTAATGTTGGCACCCTCTGTGATTCGATGTTTGCAATAACTAGGATCGGCCTTTTCACTGAAACACACAACCAAAATGATAATTGAAGTAACAGTGATAATTATCAGCATATAAAAGTAGCAGCCTAGAAATAAGAAATGAAAAAACACCCCACAACTCTCAAATAATGAAAAGAACAGCCTATTTTCACAAATGCAAGCAATAAAGTTTTCTAATATTTCCAAAAGATGCAAAGTTTAAACTTTGGCAAGAAAGTCTTTGACTTGAACATGGACTTACCACACATATGGCCATCTAGATATTACAGAATTACTATTCTATTATCAATTCTATCACAGGCAATCTGAAGTCAAAGTACATGCACTCATAACACTGACAAAATATGAATATAGCCGCTTCCAAAGAATAAAGAACCTGTATATCCATCCACTAGAAGGCAGACGCATTCCAAGGTTTCATTTTTTTCTAGAGTACTGAAATTATTCCCAAACACCATGTATAGTAAATGCATCTTCACATAATCTGTTAAGTACTATATACAGCTCTAATAAAATCCATTTCACTACTTCTCCCTTTTTAATATATTATGTTTGGCAAATGTCAATTCAACCTTTCACCTTCTATTAAGAACATTAGTCAAAAAAGGTGTTAATTGACATTTGTAATGTAGTAATAATCAGTTTATTGATGGTCAGTTTCAAAATCTATTTCGGATTTTATTTTGAAGCACACGAGAAAACCAATAAAGGTAGGCAAGCTCATGTATAAGACAATTTACATACAACTATCTAAATTAAAATTGCAGGTTGCCTACCAATTAAAGATACCATGTCTCGTGTACTTCAAATGTACCCAAGAATTTCCCCAGAATCCACATATAGGAATTCCACAGTGAACAGTACAAAATAGAAATAATATTAACAGTAAACAATTATGAATAATTGGCTTTTTAAGAGACTAACTCCAAAAACCAAGTATTACCTGCCTGCAAGGTCCACTAAATTGATCTTGCTTGCTGTTTCAGAAGGCAGATTATTCTCAAGTATAGCCTGGAGGAAAACAAATTCAAGCAGTGTGATTTCAGAGTAAAATTCTAATTCTTCTATACTCCAAAACAGACTGATTGTGTGAGATGCTTCAAGTGGTTAACTTGCATTTATACCAATGGGATTCCATGCCTGCAAAGTATATGTATTCATTTGATTTTTATCCTGCTAGTCTCAATTCTTGGAGGTTGTTATGTCAAATTTAAAACAATAATTAAAACAATATGCAATCCAAATAGCAAAAATAAAATCATAGCATGAGAGGGAGATGCTATGATGAACACATAATTAAAATTCCTAATCTACTGTAAGATAACATAAGCACTGAAGATTTTCATCAGATACGAAGTTGCAAAGGCAATATCAACCTTTTATCTCAGCAGTTCATTGGGCAGAGAGGGAGAAAGTGTGAAAATGGAAGCCAGGTTGGCATAAAGGAGGAACAGAAGGATAGGGGAAAAAAGAGAGGAAGAGATAATGATGGCCTTCTCACTTTTGGTTTTCACCCTACTCATCAATATCAAATTAGCTCAACTAAAGGGGATGCAGCTTTCAACTGAAAAAAATGCCACTCATCAGTGGTTGCACATTTATTAGTATAATATAATGTTCCAGGGTACAAATTTCTTTTATGACAATGTCATTTTGTTATAATGTATTCACAGATGAAATCAACACCAACAAGATTTGCTTTTATGAGTTTCAAAAATTACAGGGAAAATTCAACTAACCTGAGTATATTGGATTGTGAAAATAGCATGAGATCTACTGCTGGCATCATGAACATGGGTAGCTGCTGTGATTCTACACACAAAAAAAGAAAAGTTAATATTTTATTTTTTGTGAGGTAGGTAATAGTGACTATGACAACTTACATGGAAGAATAAACACGAAAACAAGTTAAACATCAAATACAAAATTCAGATTATGGTACAAGCAGCTGAAGTTTAGACCATATATGGATTATCCTTGGAACTAAATGTAAAACTATATTCCACCACATGACTAAGCTATATAGAATCACATGGACTTCACATCAATCAATCAATCAATCAATTTAATTTATATACCGCCCCTCTCCCAAAGGACTTGGGGCGGTGAACAGCCCAATAAAACATGAAATACAAAATTTAAAAACATCCTAAAAGAAAATATTAATTACAGGCTA
>JANHFN010006571.1:140045-154631 GCA_032468175.1 Toxicocalamus goodenoughensis | reverse complement strand
CGGGAAATGGCCCAAGCTCCGTCTGGAACCTATCTGGGTCCATCAGGCGCCTGGGGCGGAACCACCTAGGCGGCCCCGTTTAATACTAAACTGTTAAATTTTATTTTATTTTATTAATTGTCCAAATATCTTAGGAAAGCTCTTCCTTCCATGTTTAAAGCATTCCCTTATACTACTCCTGTCAAATGGTGCACAAATTCATACAAGGGAACCTGCATTAAGTATGCTTATTTAACTTTAAAATGCTATATAATATTTATTACAACAAATTAATACTGTATTTATTTAATTTTAAATTAATTAATTTCAACTTGTTTGATCTTGTGGTTAAAGAGCCAAGCTAGAACCTGGGAAACCATGAGTTCAAGTTCATACTTAGTCATAAAAAGTACCTGGGTGAATTTAGATCACTCACTCTCTCTTAGCCCAACTCAGCTCACAGGGTTGTTGTTGCAGGCAAAATACAAGGAAGAAGGAGAATTAGATATGTTCACTGGCTTGAGTTTTTATAAAAATAATAAAAATGGGATATAAATTAAATAAATATATTTTGTTGATTCATATTAAAAAGTGGCATGCCCTCACATTATTATAAAACTATTTTTACTTTATTTTCCCATTCTAATCAGAAATACCCAAAGTGTTAACACAGAAGAAGTTAAGAAATAATATTAATTAAATAATATTAGCTTCAAGCAAAGTAGGAAGGCAAATGTATGTCTCACAATCCTATGCATATCCACGACCAATTTTGATTAAGCAAGAAGGGAGTTTTTAACATCTGTTTATGATATAACAAACGATCATTTTGAGTGATCCAAACTGTTATTTTATATCACTAGTAACAATAAAAAATAGTTCAAAGAATAGCTATGGTGGTTTTAGGCAGAATTGATAAAACACTGATAAAAATTCCACTAGGAACAACGTATAAGAAACCATTATAGATGGTTCTTAGTGGAGTTTTTAATCACAAAACTTTTTAATGTAACAAAAAGAGAGAGTCCTATATTAATTTAATCTGCTAACAGAAATAGAAACTATGTGTGATACTCTATGCTAATGAAATAAAAGGAATATGTATTATAAAGAATACACTGCCATCTATTGGATGTCACTATTTTATTTATTTAATTTTCTTTTTCCCTTTTGGAATTATCCAGGCCAAACAAGATAAATCCTATGTGTCATAGGATTTATTTTCTTTCTCTATTTTTTTAGAAGATTCACTGACAAATCTCAAACAAAAAGTATTCTTTATTTTTCCAATACATATTTTACATAGCAACAAATTTGTCTCTAAATTCCACTACCAACACACTGATACATTTTATTTATTTAGTAAATTTATAGACTGCCCGTTGTACATTCTGTACACCAGCAGTTATAGCACCAGGTATTGGTTTCATGGAAGACAATTTTTCCATGAAGCAGGGGAGTGGGGAGAAGGACCACCATATAACCTAAATCACCCACATGTGCAGGAAGATTCAAGCTTCTATGACAATCAAATGCCTGATGATCTGAAGTAAGCTGAGACAATGATGCTAGTACTGGGGAGCGGCTGCAAATGCAGATGATCTTCTCTCACTCACCTGCCACTTACCTCCAGCTGTGCATCCCAGTTCCTAACAGGCCATAGACTGGTACCAATCTGTGACACAAGGATGCCTGCTGTACATTACTCATGGTGGTTCATATTTTAAGAACAAAAACAGTGAAACAACAACTAGATAACAAAAATAGCAGCTGGAAGACTCTCAACATTCAAAGAAGCCATGACACTGTGTTAGGATTCCGGCAGTTACTCCAATTAAATCATGAGCCTCGAGCCACACTCCCAAAACTAAAAAAGATTTATTTGAAGGTAACATTCTACATCCGGCATTTACCTGGGCGTAGCCAACTCAGATACGTAATTCACTGTCACCCTTGATCCTGCTTTTCCCCCCACCTCTCTGGGTATATCATCCAACGAAAAACATCCATAGACAAGAGTCATCAATCATGCTCTCCAATTAGATTTTTGTGAGGCAGAAGCTTCAGTCATCTAATCAGTGCTTTAAGAATATATGAATGGAATGTACTTTTGATTCCACACTGCCGTCTGCTCTTTGAAACTTCCTCTCCCCTTCTTTTTATTGTCAACCATAAAATGTGTATACAAAATGTTTTATGAATTGGCACCCTATTTATTTGGATCCTTCTTTTACATCAAATTGACACTTTGGAGAAGCAACAACTTTAGAGGGTATTTCATTGCATCCATAACAGAGACCCAACATTTTGACAGCAAACAAAAAGAATTTAGGTGGAACAGTGAAAGTCTTTTATCTTTTGTCTGCTAAATTAAAAAAAAAACCCAGACCATATTTCTGCAAAATAACATAAATGTCTATAATGTACAATCAAAGCCACAGTAAAGCCGTGTGTCAATATATCATTGTGCAACTCTCTCTCTCATACACCCCAACAATCACATACCCCTGACCCCTCTTCCAGATGTTCATATTAGTATTTATATACAAGATTTATATGGCACCCATTTTGTAGAATACAACTCTGGGTGGCTTATAGCAATAATAAAACTATATGATACTACATTTAATTAACACATTGTCAATAATTGCCCTTGCAATTGAAAAGAAAGTTAAGGTGATGCTACCAGTTGCTGTGTTAGCTTTCTATGGAGGCCTTGTTAATATGCTTCCTTAAAAGAATGGAATAGAATTGTGCATTATTCTATCAGATCAGCACATCTCTGGTGCTGATGTCTGAAGATAAGTAGTTAACCAAATAGTTGAGAAAAAGCTGTTGTTTCTAAAAGTGTCTTAGCAGAACATGACAGACAAATCTCTTCCTCTATCAAATATTGCACTATATTCTATTTGGTTATCCATGGTTCCCAGTAAAAAAAATAATCCTCATTTTAAGGCAACATGAGACCAAAATTTAGACAATCCATATTCAAGCCGGTCAATGTTTCTCAACAATAATGCTTATTTTAGAAAAAAAAATTCCATATGATGTTTCCTGGAAATTTGAAGAGTCCACAGTACTTTTTTTTAAGCACGAGAGGACTATACAATTGATATGTGAATAAGCAAACATTTGGAGAAAACTGGGCTAGCTCAGGAGAAACACAGTTTGTTCTAACCCACAAACTTTCCTTGCAGCTTGGTATTATACACATGATTCAAATCTTGTGAAAAGTGATGAGTTGCCCTTGGCTTGGTTAGCAAAGTTCAACATATTATGCAAAGATAGCACTCTAGTGTCACTGTGACAGGACAAGTTGTCCCAATGGACTTGGAATGATACAGTGGTCTCAAGGTTAAAGGCTTTTCTTTCCCCTGTAAATCAAAATCCGGCTCAGTGTCACATAGACAATGAGAGGCAGAAAGGATGTGAAAGAGTGAAATGGTGGATTAAAGAAGACCACATTTTTGAAGAACAGACAGAAACTTGATGAAGGTGCTGCAATCTAAGATGGCCCTTCTCTTTCTAGGACAGAAAAGAAGCCAGGAGATGTAAAAGCACAGAAACAAGCTGCATGAGAGAGTGGAGGGAGGGCATGAAACATTTTTAAGACATCATCTCATTTACAGACTGAATATTAAGCAAGGATCACAGTAAATATTAAATATAATGTAAATAGAGAAAATAGATGTGTGGCTGGAAAATTCCTGCCCTCTTTCCCCACCTTTTCATAACCATGCACCTAGAACAGAGGTCAGCAACCTGTGGCTCTGGAGCTAAATGTGGCTCTTTCATCCCTCTTGTCGCTGATTGGTTCCACAATTGATAGGGCTTTCGGTTAGGACAGGTAGAGGAAAATGGATGCCACACTAGAAGGAGAAAAAATGGTGAGGAAACCTGACTTCCAGTCGGCTCCAGAATTGAATTGGAGGCTTTCGATTAAGACCTTTGTGGCCCTTTGAATATTTAAGGTTGCTGATCCCTGACCTAGAAGCATCAAATAACAGAACTATTCATAAATGAAAATTAATCAGGACTTCATCCTTTGGTTTCTTCTGGAAAGAAAAAAAAACTGGGTCTCATTTCTCCATGTCACATTTAACTTGTCTAACCAAAAATATGTCATTATAATGGCAAAAGAAATAACCATGAAGAATAGGATCCATCCCCATCTTCTACACACATATAATTTATCTACTTACATAATCAGATGCTGCCTTTGGTGTGTGTATATCTGTCAGGCCTTCAAGGTAGATTAGGCGAGGAAACCAAAGTCATGCAAGCTAATACTATTTTCAATATAAGGTTAAAGTAATAGAACCTTGCAAGTCTCTCTTCCTTCTCTTTATGTTCATGAGAAGCAGGGAAGTCTTATCTGAGATGCTTATTTGGGTTCAGCTCAGAAGTGGTATTCAGCAGGTTCTGACCAGTTCTAGAGAACCGGTAGCGGAAATGTTGAGTAGTTCGGAGAACCAACAAATACCACCTCTGACTGGAGATTTTACAGTATCCTTTTCCCCTGCCACGCCCACCAAGTCACGCCCACTGAATCAGTAGTAAAAAAAAATTCAATCCCACCACTGGTTCAGCTTCAGCCTCAGATTTCTTTTATCTGACCGTTGTTTTGGTTGTGGCTCTTCCAGAAGAGGATTGGCATTATTTCAGTAATGAATGTATTAAATGTACAGGACAAAAAACTAAACTAGAGACTTGTCCTCTTGGAGTGTAACTGAAAATAGTCACAAGAAGAATGAAGAAAATTTTCAAGGCCAATAATTTTTCTTCTTTTTCCCAAGCAAATGATTTCTTTATTATAAATGATTATACAGCTTGGTGATTTAATTTCACCTGCTTTTTATTTTTTAAATGCTAACTTCATTTTTAATGAATTATTAGTACAACTGAACACCACCATCTATTTTTTTTATCTGTACCCTGAATTACCATAATAACAACATAATGAAATGTAACATAAATATCATTCATGTTAGTAAATCAACATGTGTTCAGAATATACATGTTAATCCAAAGGTTGTTAGAAAATGCTATTTATAGATACCAAAATAATATATTTTACCTGTTATACACAAGGAAAAAAAATCAAAACCCTTTCCTATAATTATTTTAATGCTACTCCACTGTTTGCTGTTTAATAAATTATTAAATATATAATCAATGATTATATTCTATGTCATCTCCATTCAATTATTGAGTCAGGCTATCATGAAAATTAATCTTCTTTTTCCTTATTTAAATATATGCTGAATCATCTGTATACTGGTCCAAGTATTTAAATTAAAAGACTTTTTAGCTATATGCAGTAATTAGTAAGTTATATATTTGTTCCTGATGCTTTAAATTTATTTATTTTTAATATGCGTTTCAGCATTATGAGAACAACCATAAAAAGCATTTCATGCAATATTTATCAATAGATTCATATTCTCCCATTTAAAAAAAGAATTAGTACCAGATATATAATTTATTCTTGGTTGAATATAAAGGCAGCATTGGTCCATTTTTATTGAATATCATGCATTGATGCATTCCATATTTCTATACAAGGCTGTTCCATTCATTACTAAGCCTACATTTTCTAGATCTTCTGTATCCAATAGGATATTATACATTTTTAATTGTAAGTATTTTTGCTTTGTTCATTGTGATATCTTCTTTTCCAATTACAAGTAATGCCTTATTCTGATTTTTTTAATTTTTTCTTATGTAGCCGATAATATTGATATCGATAAGACATGTTGGTATTGGATTTCCTTGCTACTTAAACTTCTCTCTGAAATGTCTCCAACAAAAACTGTCCTGTTTTTTCTTTATGAAGAATCCAATCATGTGCTTAAATGGTTTTCTTCAGATTTATCTCTCTCTTTCAACAAGGTGGCTGTTAGCAACCCAAAGGAATTTATTTGGAATAGTTAATTCATACATTCTATATCTTCATATTTTTGATTTTTTGGTTTTCATTTGAGAAGTTCATTAAAGGATCCTTAAACATTAAACATTCGTTCAATGTCAGCCTCCTTTAGATTAAAACATATACAAAATTAGCCCAGTGGATATTCTAGAGATTGAACGTGGATGGCAATAAGTGGTATAGATCTCATCAGAAAGGATTCTCTCTATGTATATTTTCTAATGACAATTCAATCAGATTTGAGTTACCAGTTGAAAATAAATTGATTCCTTTACTTATTTGTCTGGAGGCAACTACCAATGGATTTAGCGAGACTTAGTTTGCAATTAACAAGCATAGGGTTGCATTGTCAGGAGGCTTATGGCTTGATTTAGATTTAAATATGTATATTAAGTATGTACATTCAGGTCAGGAAACAGCATGTAATACTTATTATGTTCAGTTATGGGCTAGAAAAGCTTTCTGGAGAATATTCATTTCTCCAGAAACCTTTTCCAGCCCTTCATTTGAAACAGCCATCGAGGCAACAAAACAAGTCTTCACTTTAAAACCCACTATCATAGGTCTCCACATAGAAGGTTTGTTGTAACATTCTGTTGCAAACTCTGCCTCTTGCATATTTGTATGCAACTTTGCAATGCTAGTATGAAAAGGCAGAATTTATGTTTTCATGGCACACATTTCATAATTTTGATATTATCTTGGTTCCCTGTGAATGACTCCATTTTTAGAATAGTAACAAAACACAAACTCCTTCAGTTATTACTTCCTAGGAAATTTATGAAAGATATAATAATCAAACATTTTAAGATTCCATTTCCAGATTTTGAAAAACTGATTTATTTGTCTATATTTTCTCTTTTAAATTGTAATTGTTGTTGGCAGCTATATCCAAAAGATTCACCAGAAACTGTGGCATGATAAGGATTAAATTATGAAACAACAATGAATTCTAACAAAAATAGGTAGCAGGTTAGAATTTTGGTATTTAAGGATTTTTGAGCTTGTAATATAATTCTGAAAGATCCAAACAGCCCAGCAGCGGCATCTAACTATGCAAGATACAGAATTGTCATTGACTTGAATAAAATTCAATTCAAAATCCACAGAAACGGTACCACAAACAACCAAATGATACAGACTACTGCTACCAGGGGTGGGATTCAACCAGTGTTACTACCGGTTCGGTGATTATGTTTTGCGCGTGTAATACAGCTAAAGCTGTGCCGCCCAGACAAATGATAAGCATTGTGCATGAGTTCGAAAAACCACTTTTTTACTGCTTTTTCAACCTCAGCGGTACCGCCCAAAGCAGCTGAGGTTGAAAAAGCAGGAATAAAGGTCAGATAACAGCCCGGGTGGACAGGTGAGCCAAACAGCAGCAGACATAGAACCGGTTCTGTGTCTGCTGCTCTTCAGAGCTACTGGTTCTATAGAGCTGGGCAAAACCAGTAGCATCCCACCCCTGGCTGCTACACACATTAAATAATCCATTTCAATGATATTCTAGAAGACTGCCAATCCTGGGTTAGAGACTGAAAGCCAAAAGACACTGCTAATACAAAATGGGGTTTCTTGCAACTGCCTTTGTTATTTTTAACTGAGCACTAAGGGGCCCTTGGTTTGTCATTGAATGACATACAGCTGCAGTAAGGTAATTGAAGCCTGATGCCACAATTGTGCAAACTTAAGCCTTATTTCAGAGCTGGCTCAGGGAGAAGATGCTAAGAGGAGAGGTAGAGAACAGAGTTGCATGTGCCATATTATCTATCTCAGTATTTATAAACATGGCGACTCCTAGAATTCCTCAGCTAGCCTGGGGAACTACATTAGGTCAATTTTTAAAATAGTCCATTGGAATTATTGGAACCAGGAAATCCTCTCTCACAAAGAAGCCATAAAGTTCAACCCAGTGTTTTAACTTCTTCAGGTGAAACAAACATTATAACTTTCAAACTCAGTCATATAATTTACACTGTCCTTTGTGGCAGTCTAATACACTTGCAGAAACAGTCTATTTTATTATATTTGGCCTGACTGTTGATCTTCCCAAATTTTATTTCTATATTTAGTGAGGGGAAAACAGGGGGTCAGTAATTTGAAACAGAATCAATATTTATCAAGAAGTTATTTTCAGTAGCATAGAATAAATCAAGTCAGGCTGTTGATTTATACATCGAATCAGTTTTAGGGAGAATCTGTTCAAATTTGGAGACAAGGGATATGTCACAGAATATTGCATGTAAAAATAGCTAAATGTGGGAAATTATACAAAAGCTCTTTCAATGGCAACAGTCTTGCTGAAATGACACATTTTATTGTTTTTATTTAACCCAACTCACAGCACCAATGTTTGGATCATAGATATTTCATCTTAACCATGAAAAAAGCAAATCCAGTTTACTGATGGCTAGAAATGGGCACATGCTACTAAAGAAATGTCGGTAGCACATGACACTGCATTGATAGTGCACATTTCACAGAGGCTAAAAGAGTTGTTGCTGATACCATGAAAGCAACTCATTTAGGCCAATGTCTGGTTTGACAGTCAACATGCCTCCTTCACACTTGCACAAACAGTTAAATGGATCTTACTCTTTTCCTATGAGTGATGCCATACTGCAAAATGAACAATGGTACAGTATTGGTTGAGAACATTATGTAGATCTGTCCTACATAGAAGACTATTGATCCAAGTATATGCATGCAAATGACGCGTACTGCAGTCAGAGTTATAGTCCCTCAGATTTTTTCCATGACACTGAGTGCGTGGAAAGCGGACAGGGGAAGAAAATGATAATTTGTTGAAAATGAGCAGAGACTCAAAAATGCTGATACTATAAGTCTTGCCTCTTATAATAATTGTTATTGGACTAGCAATCAATTGTATCCAGTGGGGGGAAATTTTGTTTTGCTTTCTTTTTGAAATGCCCATAGTTTTTATTTAAGCTACAATAATATGAATATTGAAGACATGCACTTTAGGAGGAATTTCCTCAACTGACAGACCTTCCAAAAATGTGAAATGCAGTATTTGAGAAAGAGATTCTGCCCATTGTTTTTTAAGGAGTGAGGAACTGCTCTGTATTTTCTATGTGAAATTTGTATTTATGTGTCCATTGGTATGGCCTTAATGCTCCATTAAGGATGTGTTTTACTATAATCAGATCCTGAGTGCAAAGCAACCGTTTCCTTAAGAGTAAACATTTCTACATCATGTTATACCTGTAACATATATGAAATACAGCTTGCATGAACACAGGGAAAAAAATACTTTCAGATGTCAATTGCAAATTATTTTTTTGGCTTGTAAAAATAAATTTTAAGAGGGAAAAATATCTATTTCAGCAATTTGAAGATGGGATGTAAATTTCTGTTGTGTATATAGAAATATATTTATTCAACCATACATTCATGCCAATTCAAATTAAAAACAAAAATAAACATTTTCTGACATTTTGTTTTGGGTAGCGTGTTACTATGAAGTATCAAAAGTTAGCTACAATGGTACCTGTGACAGTTCAGTTTGCTCTTTCTTACACTATTGTTGTGAAGTTCATAAATATTAGTATTAGTATTCATTTGTGTATCATTTGCCTAAACATAATTAATATCCAATGTTGCCATCAGAACCTATCATATGTATGGGGCTGTTCTCTTAAAAAAGGTGGCTAATTAAAAGTAACCACAAACAACTAGAGAAAATTTCCCTTATTAATGTGCTTCTTTCCATTTAAGCTCATCAGATTATATTACATAAAAAATGAGAGAAGAGAAAAAAGAAAAATTATCTCATACATAGAATGTTTAAAATGCAGCAAAAATAGATAAAGGCAATAGAAATCCAGTGGATAGCAAATGTTAAAAGGAATTTCCAACACATGAACCCAAAAGAAGCCTATGAATGTTCCTACAGGAATATTCAGCACCATCGTCAGTGTGATGTGTAGCTGCCACTTACCCATCCTAATTTCTTTGAAAGGCCATGAACTTTTCGAGTGTGCAATATCTCTGTTTCATAGGAAATTACATGGGAAAAACCCATAAGGGAAAAACCCACTTAGCATTTGGGTTAGGTATCATTCAATTCGCACAGAAAAATGGAGGCCATCAAGGGATTCCTAGGCCATTGGTTAGCTTAGGAGTGTGTTAACTTTTCAAGTGTGCCATTTCTTTGTTTCCTGGGAAATTATAGGGGAAAAACCCATAGGGGAAATTATAGGGGAAAAATCCAATTTATGGTTAGGGTTAGGTCTCCTTGCATTTACACTTTAAAATGGAGGTCGCCAGTGGATTTGTAGCCCATTGATTAGCTTAGGAGAGTGCTAAATTTTCAAGTGCGCCATGTCTATTTTTCCTGGGAAATGACATGGGGAAAACCTACACGGGAAAAATCCCACTTAGAGTCAGGGTTATGTCTCCTTGAATCCGCACTGCAAAATGGAGGTTGCCAATGAATTCGTAGCCCATTGGAAACCTTAGCAGGTCATGAACTTTTCAAGTGTGCCATATCTCTGTTTCCTGGCAAATCACATGAGATAAACCTATAGGGGGGAAAATCCCATTGAGGGCTAGGGTTAGGTCTCCTTGTTTTCACACTGCAAACTGGAGGTCACAAATGGATTCATAGCCCATTAGTTACCTTAGGAGGGTACTAACATTTTGAGGATGCCATATCTATGTTTCCTGGGAAATTACATGGGAAAAAATCCCACTTAGGGTTAGGGTTAAGTCTCCTTGAATTCGGATTGCCAAATGGAGGTCGCCAATGGATTTTTAGCCCTTTGGTTAGTTTAGGAGGGTGGCAACTTTTTGAATGTGAAATATCTATGATTCCTGGCAAATTACATGGGTAAAAAAACCATAGAGGAAAAATCTTAGGGCTAGGGATAGGTCTCAATGAATTCACAGTGAAAACTGAGGCCACCAACTGGTTCATAGCCCATTGGAAACCTGAGGAGGCCATGAACTATATGAGTGTGTCCAATAAATGTTTCCTGGGAAATTACATGGGAAAAACCCATAGGGGAAAAAATCCACTAAGGGTTAGAGTTAGGTCTCCTTGTTTTCGCACTGCAAAATGGAGATCACCAACAGATTTGCAGCCCATTAGTTACCTTGGGAGGTTAGTAACATTTTGACTATGCCCTATCTATGTTTCCTAGGAAATTCCATGGGAAAAACCTGCATGGAAAAAATCCCACTTAGGGTTAGGATTAGGTCTCCTTGAATTTGCACTGCGAAATGGAGGTAGCCAATGGATTTCCCCATGTATTTTACCAGATAACATTTATGGGGCACATTTGTATATTATTCCTGGTAAAAAAAATGGTAAAGACTCATAGAGGAAAAATCTTATTTAGGGTTAGGGTTAGGTCTCCTTGAATTTGCATTTCAAAATGTTGGTCACAAACATTTGTAGCCCACTGGAAGCCTTAGAAGGCTGTGAACCTTTTGAGTGTGCCCTATGTATTTTTCCTGGGAAATAAAATGGGAAAAATCCATAGTGGGGAAATCACACTTAGGGTTAGTGTTAGGTCTCCTTGCATTCACACTGCAAAATGGAGTTCTCCAATGGATTCATAGCCTATTGGTTAGCTTAGGAGGCTTCTATCTTTTTGAATACGTCCTATCTATGTTTCGTGGTAAAATTCATGGGAAAAAGCCATAGGATAAAAACCTACAGGGTTATAATTAGTTTTCCTTGAAATTGTATTGGAAAATGGAGGTCGCCAATGGATTCATAGCCCATTGGTTAGCTTAGGCGGTTAGCTTTTTGAGTGTGCCCTATCTATGTTTCCTGGTAAAATACATGGGGAAAATCCATAGGAGAAACGTCCCATTTAGGGTTAGGTCCGCTTGAATTTGCAGTGAAAATGGAGGCCGCCAGCGGATTCATAGCCCATTGAAAACCTTAGGGGGCCATTAACTGTAGGAGTGTGCCCTATAAATGTTTCCTGGTAAATTATATGGGAAAAACCCATAGGGGAAAAATCCCATTTAGGGTTAGGGATAGGTCTCCTTGAATTCACACTAAAAAATGGAGATCGCCAATTGATTCACAGGCCATTGGTTATCTTAGGTTTGTTCTAACTTTGCAAGTGTGCCCTATCGATAATTCCTGATAACAGCCTCTTAAGCTAAACAATTTTCCATTTTGCAGTGCAAATTTAAGGAGACGTAATCCTAACCGTAAGTGGGATTTTTCCCTATAGTTTTTTCCCATGTCACTTCCCAGGATACATAATTAGGGCACACTCACAAAGTTAGCACCCTCCTAAGCTAACCAATGTGCTACGAATCTGTTAGTGATGTCCATTTTATAATGCAAATTCAAGGAGACTTAACCCTAAATGGAATTTTTCCCCTGTGGAATTTCCCCATGTATTTTACCAGTAAACATAGAAAGAGTACACTCAAAAAATTAGCACCATTCTAAGCTAAACAAGGGGCTACGAATCTGTTGGTGACCTTCATTTTGCAGTGCGAATTCAAGGAATCCTAATCCTAACCCTAAGTGGGATATTTCTCCTATAGTTTTTTCCCATGTATTTTACCAGGAAACATAGATAGGGCACACTCAAAAAGCTAACTGCCTAAGCTAACCAATGGGCTACAATCCATTGGCAACCTCCATTTTCCAGGGCGAATTTAAGGAGATCTAACCCTAACCCTAAGTGGGTTTTTCCTCCTATGGGTTTTTCCCATGAATTTTACTGGGAAATATAGATAGGGCATACTCAAAAAGATAGAAGCCTCCTAAGCACACCAATGGGCTACGAATCCATTGGAGAACTCCATTTTGCAGTACGAAAACAAGGAGACCTAACACTAACCCTAAGTGTGATTTTCCCCCTATGGGTTTTTCCCATTTTATTTCCTAGGAATATTTCATAGGGCACACTCAAAAGGTTCACGGCCTCCTAAGGTTTCCAATGGGCTACAAATCTGTCTGTGACCAACATTTTGAAATGCAAATTCAAGGAGACCTAACCCTAACCCTAAATAAGATTTTTCCCGTATGAGTTTTTACCATTCATTTTACCAGGAACAATATCAGAATGTGCCCTATAAATCTTATCTGGTAAAATACATGGGAAAAACCCATAGGAGTCAAACCCACTTAGGGTTAGGGTTAGGTCTCCTTGAATTCTCACTGCAAAATTCAGGTCACCAATGGATTCGTAGGCCATTGGAAACCTTAGTAGACCATGAACTAGTCAATGTTTCTATGTTTACTGGCAAATTATATGGCAAAACCCATCATGGCAGAATCCATTTAGGGTTAGATCTCCTTGAATTTGCACTGCAAAATGGAGGTCACCAATGAATTCATAGCCTATTGGAAACCTTAGTAGGCCATGAACTATTCAAGTGTGCTCTACCCTTATTTACTGGGAAACTACATGGGAAAAACTCATAAGGGGAAACATCACACTTAGGGTTAGGCTTAGGTCTCCTTGTTTTTGCACTGCTGAATGGAGGTTACCAATGGATTTGTAGCCCATTAATTAGCTTAGTAGGCCCTGCGTGTGCCCTATCTATGGGTATATTTTCCCTGGTAAATTACATGGGAAAAACCCATAGGGCAGAAAACCCACTTTGGGTTAGGTCTACTTTAATTCCCATTGCAAAATGGAGGTCGCCAATGGAGTCATAGCTAATTAATTAGCTTAGAAGGGTGCTAACGTTTCGTGTATGCCCTATCAATATTTCCTGGAAAATTATATGAGAAAAACTCATAATAGGGAAAAAATTCCACTTAGGGTTAGGTCTCCTCCTTTTGAGGCCTCCATGCATCTCATTTTTGGCCTCGTTGCCCTTCAGAAGGTGGGTAAGGGCTGACATGTAAGAGAGGTGAAGTGGGGGGACAGCCTCATGGTCCCGCTCGGGCTGGATTGATGGCTTCGGCAGGCCGTAGTTTGATTAACCCTGCTTTAGAGACTAGTCTCTCTGTCTCTGTCTCTGTCTCTGTCTCTCTTTCTCTCTGTGTGTGTGTGTGTGTCTCTCTCTCTCTCTCCCTCTCTCCCTCTCCCTCCCTCCCCCCCTTTCTCTCTCTCTCTCTCTCCCTCACTCTCTCTCTCTCATAGGCTGGCTTTTTCCAATTTAAAAATCTTAAAAGATGTCCTTTAAACAAGCAACAAATATGCAAGGAATTCAGCACTATGATTTCCCCAACTCCAGAAAACATTAGCAAATTGGAGCCAAGCACCAAGCTAGAAACCAGGAGACATGAGTTCTAGTTCCACTTTAGGCATGAAAGTCAGCTGGGTGAGTCATTCTCTCTCTCTCAGCCCAAACCACCTCAGGATTGTTATTGAAGGGAAAGCAAAAGGAGACAGGGGTACCAGGTATGTTTGCAACCTTATTTGTACAAATAAAAAAGATGAGTTATAAATAAATAAGTTATGATTTATTTAAAATCAGCCATTAAACCGTTGGTAGGGTTAAAATAAAAATCTACCACTGTAACATTCAAAAATGTAAGGGAAAATCTGAAGGGAACAGAATTACACTGCTCAAAAAAATAAAGGGAAAACTTAAACAACACAATGTAACTCCAAGTCAATCACACTTCTGTGAAATCAAACTGTCACACTGATTGACAATCAATTTCACATGCTGCTGTGCAAATGGAATAGACAACAGGTGGAAAGCATAGGCAGTTAGCAAGACAT
>JANHFN010006571.1:125719-139016 GCA_032468175.1 Toxicocalamus goodenoughensis | reverse complement strand
GGGGCGGTGTACAGCAGTTAAAAACGAACAAATACAAATTATACCATTTAAAACCTATTTAAAACGAAATATTATATTATATTATATTATATTATATTATTATATTTAAAGTCTAGATAGGCTACTGTTCTCTGTTCTGCTTCCATGGGACAGTTGTGCATTGGAACTAGCATTCCACAGTTCTTGGCCGAGAGACAAATAAGAACTGTAGCCAGAACCATGAGGAAGATGGGACCTGGAGAAGACAATATGTGCTGAGGATATGTGGAAACCCAGTCATTTGTAGGGGAAGAACTAGGCAACTTCCATTCTTGACAAAGCACTTTAAGCCTGCAGCCCTACTTACATTTTCTTTGAAGTAGATCCTGTGGGATTTAATTGGGATATTCTAAGGAGACTTGCACACATTGGGATTATCTTTGTGGTGTGATTTAGGCAAGGTTGATTCAGCATGTGAAATCTGAAAGGTTAACTGGAGTGATACCTGCCTATGTTATCTGTGTATCCTTTTGGCCTGTGGTACTTCCATGGAATAGATAGCATTCTATAGGATGACCATTGCTTCTTGTAGACTGGGCCCATAATCTCCCTATCTCCTGTGACTTGAAGAAAAATGGTGATCGAGTACAGAAAGTTGTTAATATAATACCTTACTTTGGGAAGGGATGATACCAGTCACCATGAAATATATCTTACAAGGTCTTCCCTAGGTCTGGCTACTTGTGACAACTATGGAGGAGTGTCTCCAGAGAAGGTTATCCAAAACTCATTCAAACAATGCTAGGCACAGGACATAAAAAGCAGTGATTTCTCTTGTCAACCTGTGTAAGGACCTGGAAGGAATGTGGCCCTTCAGTCCCTCTTGGCACCATACAATACCAACAGTCACAATATTCTCATGGACCATCTGTGATGTTGGGGATTGGAACAGTTCCAGTTATCCTACTCCTTTCTTAGGGAAGTTTCCAGTTAGTGACTGTCAGGAAGATGAATGTTGTGGTCAGTCCCACATGCAGAGCACAGGGTTTGATCCTGGGGCCTACTTTTTAACTTTTAGAGCACGCTGCTTAGAGAGGTCATCCATCCATTCATAGTGCAATAGTTTCAATATAGAGAGGATATTTTGTATTATATAGTGACACTAGTAATCCCAAAAGTGGAAGAGATGAGGTCTAAAGGTGGCATTTGTTTTCTGGAGCAAATTCTCAATGTATTGACATGATCTTGAGTTTCTGCTGCATTAATTTTCATTTTTTTAAAATTCTGATTTTTAACATCTTTTTTACTGTATTTCTTACTACTTTTATTATAGATGTCTTGATATTATTTTCAACTTTTGTGTTACTATTGTAAACCACTGAAAATTTTGAAAGTATTTCATGGCATACTGTATCTCCTCCTCCCAACCAAGACTCACTTTTCACCTATTTTCCACACTTTGAATTGTAACAGGGAAAATAAAATCCTTTACTAGCCTTGACATATGCTTGGACTAGCTGGCTAAGGAATTCTGGGAGTTGAAGTCCACAAGTCTTAAAAGTTGCCAAGGTTGGAGACCCCTGTTCCAGGCCAATCCCCTGCTTAGGCAGGAAACCCTACACTTCAGACAAATGGTTATCCAATCTCTTCTTTAAAACTTCCCGTGTTGGAGCAGTTGGAGCAGACAAGTTCTGTCAGGAAATTTCTCCTTAGTTCTTAATTGCTTCTCTCCTCGATTAGTTTCCACCCATTGCTTCTTATCCTGCCTTCAGGCGCTCTGGGAGAATAGCTTGACTCCCTCTTCTTTGTGGCAGCCCCTGAGATATCAGAATACTATGTCATCCCTAGTCCTTTTCATCAGACTAAACATACCCAATTCCAGCTATTCTTTATGTTTTAGCCTCCAGTCCCCTACTCATCTTTGTTGCTCTTCTTTGCACACTTTCTAGAATCTCAACATTTTTTTACATCAACCAAAACTGAATATTTCAAGTGTGACCTTACCAAGGAATTATAAAGTGGTATTAATACTTCACGTGATCTCGATTCTATCAGTTTATGCAGCCTAGAACTCTGTTGTTTTTTTTGGCAGCTGCAGCACACTACTGGCTTATTTAAGTGATTGTCTACTAGGATTCCAAGATCCCTATCATCGGTACTACTATTCAGCGAGGTACCACATATACTGTATGTTCATTCTTTATTTGGGAGCTGTGCACCATAAGCTGTACTAACCCAACATCCATCTCAGCAGCAGGTGATGAACTGTAAGTACCATATCTTGAAAACTAACAACTGGAAAGCTGGCCAAGCGTCTATGTGCACGTACACCAGCACTGCCACAAGTTCCAAAGATGTGACTGCGTTTCTTCTTTAAGTGCATCCTTTGTGCTGATGGTGCTTTGCAGTCAAATGCTTTCCATTGCCTTAACAAGCTGAGACCAAGACGTTGATGGACGGTGGCTGTATCATATATACATGAGGACTGGCTGTACTTCTGCTATTACATGAAATGAGAGTTTAAACAGAAGACAATCTACAATCTATGAACAGCATGCCATGTTTCAGAATACCAATGGCTAACATAGTTACAACTCCATGGCAAATGCTGATTTGGGGGCAATGGATATTTCCAGTTTTCTTTCAAAAACTTAATGGGAAAAAACTAAAAAATAAACCACAAATCTCATCTTAAGCTCCAGTCCAATGCTTTCAAACATCCCACCACTCCTATAGTCACAGCACCAAGTTCTTTGCATTCGTATAACCATAATTATATCGACATTTCAGCAATCTAAGTTGATTTAAAATACTTTGGAGATGCCAGGATTATGCAAACACATACAAGATAAAACTAAAACAGAATTTAGTCAAGGTGGCACAGTGATTAGAATGCAATACTGCAAACTAACTCACTACTCCCCCCAGTTTGATTCTGACCAGCCCAAGGTTGACTCAACCTTCCATCCCTCCGAGGTTGCTAAAATGAGGGTGCAGATTGTTGGGGGCAACATGCTGGCTCTATAAAACAGAGGGCTTTAGTAAAGCACTGTGAAACAATATATAAGTCTTAAGTGCTATTGCTCTTACATCAAGGGTCAGTAACCTCAGGCCATCACGAAATCATTCCCCCTCTTCCCCTGCTGCCAAAGGAGAAATGTTGGGGCCAGGTGGATTACACTGCTAATGGCTCACATGAAAAGATGGAATGGGTTTTAAGCAGATTTGGGGAGGAAAATATTAGTTTTTGGGAAGCGTAAGAATTTTTTTTAAAAATACAGTGATAAACAAGATTTAACTTGGTAAATCCACTCATTTCTTATTAGAAACAGTTCACAGCTATAATGCAAGCCAGAGACTGAAAAGGCTGCAGTAGTTTAGTAGAGGATCACTTACGAGCAATACTGGAAGTTTGGACTAGCCAACTGTAGAAAGGAGATACTGGTAATCCTCTACTTAATCACAACTGGGACCAGAATTTATGTTGCTAAGGCAGGCAGTTAAGTCACAAACTATTTCATCACTTTTTGCCATAGCTGTTAAGTGAGTCATGTGATTAAGTTCCAACTGTTCATTGGAAGATAGCTGGCAAAGTTGCAAATGATGATCACATGATCCTGGGATATTGCTACCATCGTAAACATATGCACCTGAATGTTGATCACGACTGTATGAGTGCTGCGACAGTGGCTACTATGAGGACTTGTCATGTCACCTTAATTTTGAATGATCACTAAATAAATGGTTAAGTCAAAGACAATCTCTAACTAATGGAGTAAAACTAATCATAGAAATTCAAAGAATGGATTATAGAAAGGAATTTCTTCTATACATACTATAACACCCAATCTGTAAGGTGTATGTAAGCCTGAAGAAATAGCGCAAGAGGTATCATTAATCTCAAAATAATTTAGTACTGGGGATATAGTGCCTTTCTCCTGACCCAAATATTCAGGATTATTTCTAAAGCAAAATCAGGGAGATAACCAAAAGAACATTGCAGAAAGTAACTGCAATTAACTTCACAAAGCACATGGATAAACATCCATGCACAACAGGTGTATCAAACTTGATTTCAATGAGGACCACATCAGGGTTGTTGAGGGTGGCCAGCATGTCACTCATGTCAGGGGAGCTCCTATGGTGGCCCGAGCACTCTGCCAGTGAAAACAGGCTGCCCAGCTGTTTTCGGCTGGGATAGTCTTCTGCAATCCTCTGCCAGCAAAAATGGAGCAGGGGGGAGGGCACGTGCAGTCCTCACAAGCTTTTTTCAGCTGGGACCACCTCCTGCAACCCTCTGCCAGCGAAAACAGAACTTGGGAGGCCCACACACAGCCCTTGTAAGCTGTTTTCACCAGTCCTTTGTTGTTTCCAGGATGCCCAGGCCAGATCTGGCCCCCAAGCCTTGAGTTTGACATCCCTTGTGTACAACAAAGGGATTTCTAAAAATCTTCAGAATAAAGATGGTTTAAATTTTAAATTCTAAGTACAATTTGAGCTATTACTAAATGCAAGTTATTGAATTACTGGAAAGAAAACAAAAATCACATTTCATTTATCTGTCCACAGAAAATTATCATAGTAGTTCACTAAACCACATTTTATTTCAAGAAGAAAGTTCTGAAAACTCAGGTTCCAGTAAAAGGGAAATTGTTAAACTGAATTCATACGATTCCCTTAAATTCAGGCCTGACATAACTTTCAAGGGAATGTAGTCAAAAAAGTCAAATAGTTCTATAAGCTTTAAAGAACAGTTAACACATAGTCCATGAGGCTATTGGCATAGATACTAAAGGCTTTCTTCAAAAACTGGAAGGCTTGTTGAAACCACAAAAAATTAAATTTAACCCAATAAATGGAAATTAAGAATGGATACAAAAAAGCAGAGTACAATTAATCAGACCTTTAAACACATCAGAAGTCAGCAACCTGGCTAGAGTGGTTAATTAGAATATTGAATAAGGAGATTGCAGAAAATTTTTGTCTTTCTTCATTACTTACCATGTAAGGCAGATGCCTTTGTTAAAACTGGCTGATTTCTAGTAAGGGTTATTAGAAACTTCTACAAACAATAAAAAACTGAGGTGTAGGTTTGGGTTTTTTAAGGAAATGAAAAAACAAATCCAAAGGGCAACAAATCAATCAGTTTTGAAATATTTGCTGTTCTTTGACAAAATGTCTTTTACAAAATGATTGTTTACAAGATAGGAAGTAACCAAACTAATTCAAAGAATTTGAGCAAGCATGCCTTACACTGTTCATAAATGATCTGAAGTTAAGGCTGAGAATGAGTTTAGCAGTTGACTCACAATTTAATGCATTGGTTGGGGAAATAACCAGCAGTTCCAAGAAGTTATCTCCAAATTTTAGAAATGCATGCTAATATTGCCCAAATTTAAACAAAAATTGTTCACATTTAATACAGCATTAACTGGGAGATATAGGTGGCAAACATGTCTTGTGATGGGCAGCACAGTAAAAGGTAAAATAATTTGTGGCTACAGGGAGAAGGAAACAACCGAATACACTGAACACATCTAGTGCATATAGATTACAATATTATTCAAGAACCAGTAAAGATGCAAAAAGGACCAGGCAAAATGATCAAGGAAAGCACAAATATCATACAAGGAAATGTTAGAATGTGGTGCTACTTGGGTGCAGAAGGCAGGGCATGGGGAGGGGAGGAAGACACCAGGTTTGTTTAAAATAATTCAGTATGGAGTCCTTTTCACATGTAATTTGACATACATATTAATATAGCACACAATCACAGAATAGATCAGTGGAGAATAAAGCCATCAGTAGCTATTAATCTAAAGGCTTTTCCCTCATCAACTATCATCAACTCTATTCTTCTACATGCTATTCGCTAGGTAATACTTTAACACTTGTTTATGGCCTTTCCAAATGTTAATTGCTCATTGCAAAAAAAAGAAGACTGGATAGAAGTTACTTTTCATTTATACTTCTGCCATGACCTTAAACAATATACCAAATTCAATTTACTTAAATTAAAATGGACATTCAAGGAACAAATTTCAGTCCAGAGCAAAATGTTATAGTACAGGGCTATCAAACTGGCGTTGTCCTGCATGTGACATATCACAACTTTTTTCCCCTTCGCTAAAATGGGGGCAGGCATGGCCAGCACAGGACACATCCGGCTCGTGGGCCACAAGATTGACACCCCTGCTATAGCATGATTCATGATAGCTATTAAATCAGCCTCTTATGCTTAAATCTTAGTTCCCCAAATCTTTTAATTACAAATCTAAGTTTAAAACTATCAAAAGATAATTTGTCTCTTTTATCAATCACAGAATACCAATAAACACTGCAGCATGCCAACAGGTGTCACCATCTCAATAAAAATTATAATTTTAAAATTCTCTACTATGGTGGTCCATGAACAATATTCAGCTGTATTCTAAATTAATATGGTTACACCAGCCATACTGTTTTTAAATAGGTATTACAGTTGGATTTTCTAGAGGCCATGCAGTGTGATGGTCTTAATATATAGTGGAGAAGACTATCAGGCACTCCCCAGAGCCAGTGTTATTTTTCCATTTGCCTGCAGGCAATGTTATTTTCTTTTCTATACATTAAGCAAACACAGATGTTTCATAGCTTATCCAATGCCACGAATATAATCAGTGAAAAATGGGTATTATCAGTAATTGGAGTTTATCATTTCGCCCTTATTAGCTTAGCTTATTTTAAAGCCAATCTAAGTCTTAACACATAGCAACATACTTTGTAAATTGAACATGTGCATATTAAAAAGGTTTATGATTCAATTTTCCAGTCATGTAATTGCGGAAGGCACTCAACTTCAGAGCTAAAGACAATGTCAATACATAGCTGGGCCTCTGAAACTTCTCAAAAGCATTACACATATATATAAATATATATATATTTATATGTATATATTTATATATATATATATAAAAATCTGTGCAACTATAAAGACATGTGTCAAGGAGAAAGGGACAAAAATCTCGTGAAAGATTTCAACATACTCCAAAACTGAATAAAGCAAATCTATACTTTTTTATTTTTTTAACAATTTGCCAAGACTGGAATGAGAGATAAATAGAAGGCACAACAATTTTGTTTCGGTTTTAATACAAATACAAACTAAACATGAAAAAGTCCCTATTTCAATAAAAAAAAATTTTTTTACAAGTTCAGGAAGAGTGTTTTAAAGAGTCAAGTTCTAGACATTTAAAACCTATCCCACAATCCTTGTAAGTGGTAAAACAGTAGTGAGAATTCCTTTTCGTGATCATGTACCAAAAGAAAATATTCTATGAATACCCTTTATTCCACTTTTACAACGCCACAAAAAAAAAAAGGGTAACGTCGATTTCCAAACAGCAACATCTCCAGACTGGGAACGAAGAGGTCCTATGACCCCACCTCCCAAGGGGTATATGGATTTTCCTGCCCTTGAAACGTTTGTCACGTGCTAGATTTTCCTATAGGCTCCAGAACACATGCAGGTAAAAAGGGTAATTCCACTGACTAAAGCGCACCTCACGTCAGTAAGGAAAAAAGAAAAGCGCCACACTTCCATTAGGAAAAATCACTGGTACCAAAAAAATATATATATATCCAGTCCATATGTCTGCAGCGAGCGAGCAAGGATTTGGGTAATTCTTTCTAAAATCCATCTTTTCCTGAAATATTGTTCCACAATGCTGGAATCTGGGACAAGGACTAGGAAGAAAAATCACAAAACCAAACACAAACAAAATGAGCCAAAATTGTATCAAACGTAGCAGTCTATAACAGGGTAGGACCACATTCCAAGATACCCAAGGCTGAAATTCACAAATCTGCAGGAAGAAGGGTTTGTCTCCTCTCATCATCCGTTAATCACTGGCGTTGCCCGATGCCCCTTCCAGTGCCAAATCCTGGTTTTTGAGACATTCCTCCACGTGGAAGGCCTCGAATCCCACCTCCCAGCCCCCCACGGGTGCCACCAGGCCCACGAGGTCTGTTGTCTCGACGATCACCCTCCCTGGCTGCTCGAGTTTTTTTCTCTTCTACATTCAAGCGCACTTCTCCTCTGAACATGATTGGCTACAAGAGAAAAGAGAGAAATATCAAGAGACCAAAGAGAGCCATTCAGAACAGTCAACAACAGAATTGCAATCCAAGTCTACTGAGAAGTAAGACTCACTAGATTCACCAGATTCTTTCTGGGGAGTGCAACCTAATTTATTTAATCTTTCAAAAGGCTAAAAGATAATGTTTCAAAATAGATATATCTTGTTTCTGTGAATTCAAACCACTCCATAGTCCATGTATTTTAATATGTTCGGATTACTCATGAAACTCTTGTGCAAAACCGTGAAAACACTGGATGCTCCCCTGCCAATCAGATTGGTCCTATTTCAACATATAATCAAGTGTTGTTTAGGAGAGATGGGCTATTGTATTTCCTATTCTGTCCTTCAGGGCTTCCTGAAAATCCAAGAGAACAATTTTGTACGTGGAGTCCAAGAAATCCAGCTATCCAAAATTATTCATTAAACTGGTGAACTATCCTCAATTTACTATTTTATGGTTTCAAAAAGTATCCAACTATCCTAATATATAAGCATTTTTTAAAAATTCTTCAGAATAATTATAGAATATGAAATTGATATTTCATAATTATTTTAAATGACTACTGCAAATTAATGCAGTAATAATCTAACTATGGTAGCTATGTACCACTCTTGTTAATTCCACTTTAACAATCATTTGCCAACATAAAAGCAGAACCATTCCGGTGATTAATTTTTGTTTTTAATACAAATATTTTCTGTTTTATTTCAAAAGGATAGATATTTAACCAATTTCAACATGGCCAAATCACTTAAAAGTTTTATTAATTTGAATTTAATGTACCCTATTGCCAAGGATCTTCTGAACTGGTTCTGGATCATCAAATACCACAAATCCAAAGTTAGGCAGTTTTCCTCCACTGTTGATACGCAGTTCTACAACATTTCCATAGCCTGCAAGAGAGTTTGCAAGTTCTTTGATCATACATTAGACTGTTCTGTGAAAATAAGCATGTACTTTTAAACCGCCACCAATAGCAAGCTCCAACCAATAGAAAAGCAATGTTCACAGCTTACTTTGAAAGAAGTCTTTTAGTTCTGATTTATCAACATCATGAGGAAGGTTCCCTACAAAGAGCTGATGACTGTCTGGGTACCTCACAATCCGTCTGGTTTCCATGTCACCTTGTTCTCCTTCCCGTACTTAAATAAGAAAATTGTGGTATAAAAATATCATGATATTAAAGAAAATGAAACAGCGTCCATCTTAATCTTTGTTTACAGTAAAAAGAATGCTGGTTATTAATTAGACAAGTGAAATTACAACAATTGATCCAGTTATTCCTATTTAAGAGGCTTCATTGTTAACATGCAAGTGGCATCTTACCAAAGCCTTCGAAGTAGAATAAAGGGTCTACATATAAATAATTTGGTCTTATATTCTTTCCAACTCTTTTAAGAAATATTTTTGCATTTTTTAACTTAAGCACAGGAGTTGGGATGTTTTAATAATTTTATTTCGATACTGAACTCCCTTTTAAAAACCATACAATATCACCACCATACAATTTTTCTATATACCAAATACAGAATTTGGTTTTCTTACTTGTTCTAGGGCCTCTTTGTAGTGGGATGTTTGTCCGTTGCTCTCTCACCCTCTGGTCCCGCTGAGGTCTCTGTGGTGGAGTTTGGGATTCAGGCTTAGATTCAGGACGGGGCTGCAAAATGTATCAGTACAAAATGAGTACAGAAGACAAACAAAATTAAAATTTATTCTGATTGTAACCATTAGGAACCTGTGGAAGAGAAGGAAAACAAGCTTAAAAAATGGAATTAAAATTAATCCCTTTCTTTCACTTAACACACTTGCCATTGAAGACTACAGAAGCTAAACTGAGTTGGAAGCACTGATGACAAATGCTTCCTTTCCACAGTATTTTTCATCCATTTCTGGTGAGAATAGCAATACAGTTGCATTTAATCTTTAATATGGCAGTGCCTCTTCAAAATTATGAGGGGGTTGGAAAAAATTAGAAAACAAGTCCAAATGTATGGCTAGGAGACAATTATATAGCTAAAAGCAAAACCCTCTAGAGCCTAGTGTTTTTAACTAAAAAAAAAGACCATTCCTATTTTTCTTAATCAAATTTTCTCCTGAAAATTTTTAGAAAGAGACTAATGTTATTGGGAGTGGGCGAGCCAATAAAATGGATGTGAAATCCTTTACTGCTTCCTTTTAATACTGCATTTCAAGTACAGGCAATCCCCGAGTTAAGAACATCCAACCTAGAGATAACTTAGCAAGGATGCCAATTGCTAAAAATGGCACATGGCACTCCCCTTACTTAAGCCAATGAACAGCTGAAGTTGTGCAATGTTTTCATCAACTGCTAAAGCTGCATATTTTTAATAGACAGCCTATTTTCAGTGTTTTTCAGCATTCATGAAAACACTGTGCAGCTTCAGCAGTTTGCTGGTTTAAGGAAGGACAATGCCATTTGCCATCTATGCTGAATACTCCATAAACAATAATCAACTAGTGCTAAAAATTCAAATTAATTGTAAATTCATGGCATCCTTAGATTGCATTAAATTTGTTGATTACTCTTGCATGAATTTGGTAGGTGGTTCCTACCTGTGATGTAGGCAATTTGACAACATGGGGTGGTATGCCTGATACTGGAACTGCTCCACTGGGTGGTAAATTCTTACTGGTCACTGATGCCCATGAAGATGTCTGGAAAAAAACAGCTTTATTAACAATACTGTACAAGATACTTATGACCTTCAAAGATGCCCCTCTCAACTTCTACTTTTTTAATTCCACTGGTACACAGTCTCATTTATTTACATGACAAGAATACACTCAGTATTTAATATTTGTGACCATTTAAATTTTTCTTTCAAATTATCTCAGTAGTTAAGAATAAAACTTGCATAGCTAAATCATAAATGGGAAAATTTATAGACATTTGGTTCTTATACTACATTTAGATACAAATATTGATAGTTACATCTGAGTTTCTCCCCACTATGGAGAGCTTTCCATCAGCCAAATGACTAACTATAACAAAGACATGATACGTTACACAGTTCTGTGTTGTATAACAATAATCTCTTATCTGCAAATAGGACTTAAGAGAAAGCTCATTATCACACTGTAGGTCACAGTAACGGATTGCAGTTAGCTGTTTCAAATTTCCTCAACCACTGGTTGGTTGCCAGAAATATGATAAATTTGCCACTGGTATCTATGGAGATGTTATCATTTCATCAATGAGCTGAAAGTAAAACAACTTATAACTATAAAGAAAATCTAAATGTGAGGATTTTGGTAGTGCTTTAAGTTCACTCTATTTTAAGGGTATTATTAGATTGGGTGACACAGCATTAAAAACAGATTTAACAGTTAATTAACTTAGTGATGCAACTTTAGGGAACTAAAAGCCAGAAAAACAATTTGCAGGATCCTCTTGCAAATGAACATTTTTTAAAAGAAAAAAAAGGTAAAAGAACCAATTTATGGAAAGACAACATAAGAGAAAATTTTTGTATTACTCTAGAGTCTTCTTGCACAACAGGTGTTGGATCTGCAGGGACTGGAGAAGGACTCTTCTCAATAGCTTCCTCAGGAGCTGCTTCCTCTACCACTAGGTCAGGTTTTTCTTCTTGAACTTCTACTTCAGGCTCTTGTTCAGGCTCAGCTTCTGGTTCTGGTTCTGGTTCTACAACTGGTTCTTCGAGCTGTTCCTCCAAATCATTGCTGCTGATGAAAGACCTTTTCATTATAGTCAGCAATTTGTCTATGCAAGTTCAATAACAGAATCTTCACTGTTTCTAAGCCCTATACTATGGGGTATTTATAAAATGTTCAGTTATTTATAAAAATGTTCAATATAATAATTTAATTCAATTCTATACTGGCACGCAAAAATGTTTTCTTTGATAAAATCAGCAATACCTCCATCATTTAAAACAATTTTTTTTAATCATTCAATCTCTTTTCCTTATACTACATATGGAAAATATGACTTCCAAATACATTATTTCTAAAAATGAAAAGAATTGATAGGTGTTTACGTATTCTAAGAACAAGATTACCAATTACTAATGAATGGTGAAAATTTGACTCTTAAAATTAACAGTGAACTTTCTGTTATCTGTCAGCAGGGCTATGAGAGGCAACTTTTAAACAAAAGTGAGATAAGACTGGATTTTCTGAGAACTGAACTTTTATTTCAGCTAGAGCAACAAAAAACAGGGTAACTGGAGTGTCCGGCTGATTTACCTGACAGACTGTTCATAGTAAGCTGCTGAATCATCAGCAACTGCCTCTGGAGTCTGTTGCCTTTCCTCAGGCTCTTCTGCCTCTTCCTCAGATTCTGGTGAGGAAGAAAAACAACTTTGCATCCTACTTTGTACACATTAAGAACAGCCCATAATGTTCATTCAATCTTTCACGACTTACTAAATATGTGTATAAATTGTATATGTACATTTTTAATTGATAATAATGTGGCCAGATGAACACACGGGAAAGAGGTTCAGGTTTGCTCTGGTTTTCATCCACAGTAAAATCCATATCAAAATCCTGGAACAGAAGTTCTTGGTAGTATTATTCTTTTTTCTAGTTCATATCTTTTCACTGATTTTCAGTGTTATTGTAACTTTAGTTCTGCCTCCTCTTTGGAAATATCAACAGGTGCTGCACTTAGGCTTTATACCTAAGCAGAGTCACACAGGGATTCCCAGGGCTGTAAACCATACTAAAAAGTAAAATCACCAGAAGGTTAACAGTGACGACTTGTATAATGCTACCATGTAAACAGCATGGACAAATAATTAAGACTTGAAAGATATCCTACCTTTTTATTATTCAAAGGCATCGTTAAATTATGCAAGCAAGTCATGATTTGGCCATTTCACTATTTAAAGGAGTTATTAACAAACAAAAAAACCACTGTCATAAAAATGAAATTAAGTTTTGGAGCTCACCCTCTGGAGGTTCAGCATTCAAGTCACCAAAAACTTCATCCTGGTAGCGAAATATGTCATTATGGACATAAAACTTGTTTGCAACTGATCCCTGTAGACAATACAATGTGAAAAATAAAATTCAGTAGTTTGCTCACTGTTAGGGTTATACCCCTTAGCAGAATATAGCACAGCAGCCAGCAGGCATATATGAGAGTAGTGTTTGTATAATACACACACACAGTAAAACCAGATACACTGTATAGTTAAAATAGTTTTTACTT
>JANHFN010006571.1:111289-125619 GCA_032468175.1 Toxicocalamus goodenoughensis | reverse complement strand
GCTCTGTAACATAGTAAGAACCAAAATGTGATATTTAAGGACAGTTCACAGATGATGGTCTCAGGAATAGCAAGCTCTTATTATAATATTAATATATAATATTAATATATAATATATTATAATATTATAATATAATATAATATTAATATGTAATAGATAAGATGATATATCTATCATCTTATCGATTATTTCCTCAAGTCTAGACAGTAAGTAGCTTGCGGCAATTAAAAGCTGTATAAAAACAAATACACACATATATCAAAATAATAATTAAAATATAGAGCAACATAATCAGACCCGATCTATATCAAAAATAGGCAACCACAATCAACACAACTACTTTATAGACACTATCATTAATCCTTGTCTCCAAAGCTTGATAGCAAAATTAAGTTTTTAAAGGCCTTACAGAAAGCCAATAGAATCAGATTTAATTTGCTTTGGGGAGGATGATGTCATTCATGGCTTATCTGGAAAATTTGGTATACTTAGTGGAAGTCAGCCCCAAATCCAGTCCCTGGTTTATCCCTTAATTATAATATTCAAAATCGGCAATATAGCTGCCATTTTTTAATGACATAATTCTGCTCTGGATTTTAATCCAGAAAAGTGCAAACTAGACAGGTTAAATCTCTGCTAAGGAATTCTGCTCCCAAATTCAAAAGTAATAAAGCATTAATTTTAATTAAACATTATATAAATTAGGTGCAGCTCTCTGATAAAAAAATCTGTGTTTGTTTAAAAATAGTTTAAATGATTTTTAAACACACATACAAAAACAAATGGAATTCTCATATGAACTATTGCTTTTCATGTGTCTCAAAGAGCATCATTCCAAAGCTAAGTACAGCTTTTGATGTAAAAGTGGTTGCACATTCCTATTCTAGGGCAAATGTCTGTAGAGTTTTGAAATATATATAAATGTTTATTTTCATTATTGACTTCTATTCTAAACTGTAAGCTAAAATAGTAATGTACTTATAACAAGATTTCACCTAAAATGAAAATTTAAGGCAAATTTCTGCTCATGGAGAAAAATACATTTTAAAAGAGATTTCAATTAGTTAGCATATTTTCTTAGGTCAAGATAGAGAAATTGCAAAATGCCCTATTTATTTATTTATGTATTTATTTAATTTATATGCCGCCCTTCTCCAAAGACTCAGGGCGGCTTACAATGTGTTAAGCAATAGCCTTCCTACTTCTGTATATATTTTTTATACAGAGTCAGCTTATTGCCCCCTACAAACCGGGTACTATTGATTGATACTACAGAATTCTTATATATCAAGTTATCATTATCTTTTGCAAATGCAGTACGTTTCCTTGAAAAAAAAAGTAGAATTAAACTAGTGATCATTGATGATCTCTGAAACAAATGTGTAATTCCACTTCCAATTTACTCTGAACTCTCTGTATACTAAATAGATTTCAAGACTGACCACCAGTCCTTCTGGCTATGATGGATGGATTTTCTCAGGTTGTCCAACAATGAATTCAGTTTCCACAGCTTTTGTTGCATAGGAGAAGGGGTGGGATGCTCTTCTCAATTTTTTTTCCTAAGCAAACTGATCAGGAACAAACCTTGAGCTTGCCCAGCCTGTTTCTTCTAAACAAAATTCATATGAAAAGTTGTGAAAGAGGAAGTGGTGGTAAGGAAAACTTATAGAATGTGTAGAAGCTATACCTGAACACTGAAATTGATAGAACTGGGGGAGCTATTCAAAGTGGTTTCTCATGCACTCAACAAAGAATAGTTGCATCTGAAAGTGTTGTTTGAATATGATTCTTGATATCATTCCTTTCTTAAATTTAAATTTAGTAATAATAGTAGTTCATAAATACAACACTGTTTATATACCTTCCTCTTGACTCTTGATGAATGTATATTTTCTTTTATGTATACTAAGAATATTTCCACCAAGACAAATTCCTTGTGTGTCCAATCACACTTAACCAATAAAGAATTCTATTCTGTTCTATTTCTATGCTTAGGAAAATATAAAATATAGTAAATGCATTACTTTGTATTTACTTAAGTTGTGCTTGATTAGATTCCTGATTAGGACTATA
This sequence comes from Toxicocalamus goodenoughensis, assembly GCA_032468175.1. Lineage (NCBI taxonomy): Eukaryota > Metazoa > Chordata > Lepidosauria > Squamata > Elapidae > Toxicocalamus > Toxicocalamus goodenoughensis. The sequence goes on along the minus strand of JANHFN010006571.1, from coordinate 123,546 downwards.
GACATTGAACTATAGAGAAATTTAGGCAGGGCAGTTCATGTTACTTTGTTATTCCCCTTTTGCCGACATTCTCTGAATATCTTACACATTCTGCAACATAGAAAAGCTGCCAGTATTTATAGAAACATTTTTGTATGCTTTGTACATAAGAATCCACTAAGATTTACATTAAAGCAAGTTTAAAAAATATCTCTGCTTTGTGCTCAAATGGCTGAATTTAGCCTACTTGATATTTCATAAATCTTCAGGGGTTGCCTGAATGCTTCTTTAGAAATATTTGGGCAATGATTTTTCAATTTTGGCAGAAAATGAGTATCTTGTTTCTTTATAAGCCTATTTCTTCATCATCTGTTGCAAATCTGTTGAAACTGGTTGATACTCAATAGTGGTTCAGCACCAGGCTGCAGTGATTATGTTAAAAGCAAAATAATTTGAATTTACTGTAGCATATTTGGTCTTACTGCTACTGGTTCAATCTACTTTACGCAAATTTAAATTTCTTGGATCAAACTAACTAGAATAGATTTAAAGTATTTTGAACATGTTGGAATAGTAGCAATAAATATTACCTGCCAGTTTATTTCTTATTTCAATTAGTGTCTCTAAGATGTAGAAATTGTCAAGGACAGTGAGTGAAGGAAATCATGAACATTATGTACAAAATATCTACTGGTAGGTATAGATTCTGTATCATGAATAAAAACTTGTAGTTCAATGAATGTATTATATTATATATTCCTTTCTTTTAGATTATCATTGATGATATACTATAAAATATTATATATGATATGCTCTGAGACAAGATTGACAGATGAGGCTGACACATGGCTGACACATGAAGTCTAGCATTGTTAGATATATAATATTCTATGAAATGTCTTATTTTTGTAATATGACATTTTCTCCTCTGAAAACATTAATAGAGGAATGTTTTGATTGGTGTATTTTCCTAATGAATCCACAAGAGAAGACTGTGAATTATATATTTAACAGTAATATTTGTTAGGCATCACATCTATTTATTCATTTATTACACTTATAACCTGATTGTCCTCATAGAACTAGCACACACAATTATGTTAAATGTTATCTGTTTTGTTCTGTCACTTCATACTGTGTAACAATCTTTTCTAAATTGACCAAATCCACTGTAAAGAAGAGTTTACTTGAAACTTAATCTTTTTGGCTTGGCTTCAGAAGAATTAGAGATGTTTGTACAAGCCCCAAATATATAATTCTTTCCAGATATAGGTTGTTTAATGAGTGTATTCTGATCCAGATGGAGCCACAAGTTTAAGACTTCACATGATGAAAACACATTGTGAATTGTTAGTTAATATCAACAGAGCCTTTGAATTAACAGTTAAGATTGTTTTTTGCTTTGGTTTGACTAGTTAAAATGAATTAGAAGAAATCATTCATCATGATCCAGAAGGGTAACCAAACCTTTGAATGTTTTCTCCATATAAAATAGTATTTTCACATAGAAAACATTCCTATTAGAAAAATAGACTATTACTGAACCTCTTCCTGACCGATTCTTTACAAGTGCTAGAAAACATTTCATGTGCCTGGGCACTCTATTATTCAATAACTCCATCTGAAATTATATTCCTTGGAAAATAATAGAACATGTTCTGTTTCTTAGCTAAGAATCTAATGTAATGATAGCATCTGACAAAATGCTTTCAGAGGAAAACAAATTTGTCTGATTTCAGATAGAAGCCAAAATCTCAAAGGTTAAAGATAAAATCATATACAGACATGAGATAATATGGAAACTCATTTGAGTACTCTTTGGGTTTTATAAATGGCACTTAGACTTAGATATATATCACTTCACAGTGCTCCAAAGCCCTCTCTAAGCAGTTTATAGAGTCAGCATATTGCCCCCAACTATCTGGGTCCTCATTTTACCAACCTTAGAAGATGGAAGGCTGAGTCAGCCTTGAGACGGTGAGAATCAAACTGCTGGCAGTCAGCAGAGTTAGCCTGCAATATTGCATTCTAACCATTGCGCCACCATGGCTCTTTTAATTTTCTTATTAGACCTCCTTTTGCCATTGTCCATAGTTCTATCATCTCACTTTAGATAACATCTAAATATTTACCAGTTTGCCACTATTACCAATATGAAGTAAAAATGAAATGTATTTCTAGCAAAGAGAAATACTTACAAAACTGAATTTTTTAATAGAGGAGTAGGGGGAGGAGGAGGAAAATAATGGTTGACAGTGTAAATAATTGTTATGGAAATTCCCTGTCTCAAAGTTGTCTTAAAAAATCACTAGCAAATTGTCTTAAATATATCATTAAGTCTCTGTTCCCAGCTCTTAATATGTGGTTAATAATATCAACCTGTATTATAGGCATAATACATATAAAACTCCTGGGAATTTAAAGAAAGCATTACATAGATCTAATTACTTGTTCTGCTGCCACTTATCATTTACAAATGGACTCTAAAATATATTATGTCATATTTCAAAGTGTTTTCTTCCTTGATATGTTTTGCCTTATTTCAATAGAACCTGATTATTCCATTTACTTAATTCAGTTCTTTGTTCAAGGGATGAAGTAAAACTCTGATGATATTTATTGACATCCTTATCCACATTCAAACATAGTTTAAGATTCAGAATTCTTTAAAAATATCCATAGATATTAAATATTTTTCTTCGATGTGATGCCTTTCCTGAGAAAAAGTAAGAAAGTCTTATCTATACCAGGTAGATAAATAGAATTACTATATTCGAAGAAAAACTAGCATTTTCATATTATTCTATTCCAACTGTAGTAGATGGGAGAACCAACTAGATTAAAAAAGCAAACAAAGATTTTGAATCAAAATTCACTTGGGAGCCACTTGTTAAAAAGAAGGGACAAATGAGAAAAAAATGTTATTAGCCTGAGAAAAATAACTTGATATCCCTAATCCCAAATGAGAATCATGTGATGATTCACCAATCTGTCATAGCAGATAGGAAGAAATGTGCAGTACATATTCATTGCCAGTAAATCACATCTCACAGTCTTTTAAAGTCTCCTAAAGTATGACCAATTTATTCAATTCATTAATTAATGTATAATCCTCGTCTGCTATTCTTGTCTGATCTGTTATTTTCTTTCCATCTATATTTTCCTAAACCTTTCCTTCCTCTTTTTCTTTCATAGTATACATATTATATAGTCATTTGTATTGTGTAATTTTTACATTGTCCTACTTCTTCCTTCATTTACCACTCCTCAAACTCTAGAATCAATCTCAATTTCTCAGATTGTGTAGGATTTAAGAATAAAAAGGCATATTATTGAGTGTAGATTTTCCCTGCTGCCACTTACTGATGAAATTACTTTCAGATGACGCTATGAGACCTTGAATCTATTTGATATTTCACTAGTCAGATCACACAGCCATCAGCAGTTGCTTGGGGCATTCTGCATTTCTGAACGTAGGTAGCACATAAACACATGACTTCTATTGCTAAATTCATTTTCAGATCTGCCTGAGGAAGCTGGACAAATGGCTAGAGAAATGTTTGTGTATTTGTTTATTATTTTTATATTGTTGCCCAGTCACAAAAAGTGTCAGTAGATATTTATTTATTTATATATATTTTCAAGTATAGCATACAATGTCAAGGAAAATGCTAAACACAATGCAATCCTGACAGCCTACATTGATATTACATTCTGTTCAGTGCTTGCATACCTATCCTTGGTGACCATTGGGGGCAAACTACTGTACTTATACCAGCTGACTAATGGCCCTGGAGTTGCTGACTCTTCTGGGTTTCTCGGCTAGTCTCACACCGCCTTGTATTTCATTGCCTCACATCCAGCTAGCTCCAGTGCCAGCTTCCGCTTTCAGCACATACAAATGCAAATAGCTTTTTCCCACTAAAATGGTACCCATTATCTACTCTCAACATTGCATGCTTTTGAACAAGAGCCAGGGAGCAGGCAACAGGAACTCACTCTGTCTCACAGAGCCAGGCTCAAACCACTGGAAAACAGACCATTCCTTACCAGCAGTTTCAGCATCATTAAGTCACTGCACCACCATGTTCCCCCTCCCCTGGTTCATTATCTCTCACAGCATTACTCCAGAAGTCATCTCATAAGTGAACGTTTCCATCTTCTTGTCTTCTGTCCTTGGAAGCAGTATTATTTTTCTGTAAGTCTGTTTGTTATGTCACCAGAGAAATAAAGAATGGGAAGAATGGATGCAGATATCAGTGAAATAGTACAGCTTTGAAAAATGCTACATCTGAACAATTGATTGTTAACAGGGGAAGAATACCTGTAATTTGAAAACACCCTTGGAGCACTGTGTCCATGCTTCATCCCCTCATCATGGGCTAATTTTCCTGCACATTTAGCCCTGTATTACTGCATTCCAATTTGTTAAAAAAGAAAGAAAGCAAAAATTTGCTTTGGCTAGCAAATAAGAAAATGGAACTGTCTTTATCAAAATTTCATTACCAAATCAGAAACGGCCTTGAGGTTATTTCAAAGGCGTTTCATATTTCTTAGGGGATTTTCACTCCTTTATCTTTTGTCACTCATTTGAAATGAAGAACAATCGCAAAGCATTTGAATCGCAAAGCCATTGAATATGTTTGCATTTAAATGGTGCTGCTAGAATGCTATTTGTCTGAATAGAACTTGTAGCATCAATTGTGTAGCAGCTTGATAGCTTCAGGCCCAAATTAAAATGTTGAATTTACCTTTTCAACACCAAAGCATTTGAGCTCCAGCTACTTTAAGGCAAGGGTGTGAGATGTCAATCACTCATAGACCAGAGTGCACAAATCTAACACATCCACCAGGTGGCTGTAAAGAAATACAAAAAACACTAATTCTTTACTCTCATTTGATAATTTTTGCAGACAAGTTCTCACAATATATCAACCTTTCTTAATTTAATGCCCTTTGTGTGGCAATATAGCTGAAAGTGAAAGGAGCTAGAGGCTCCAAAGCAGATTGGGGAAATGCTGTTAAATATGGATATTGTTAGGGTTATACCCTTTAGCAGAATATAGCGCAACAGCCAGGCAGGCGTATATGAGAGTAGTATTTGTATAATACACACACACAGTAAAACCAGATACACTGTATAGTTAAAAATAGTTTTTACTTCCAATAAGAGATTTAGCAGAGTCAAATAACAGTCCAAATATCATTCACTTGTATCAGTCAGTCTTCCAATTCAGGGATAGTTCAATTGCAAAGTCCAGTATTCAAACAGAGTTCAGTAACTTACAGTATCAGTCCATATAAAAATTCTGCTACAGCAATATCTTTCAAACAGTAAACAGTAGATATCACGCAGACTTCTCTTTCTCTTCGCAATCTCCTCAAACCTCAGACACGCAGAAGAATACAATCCAGGTTTCTGGCTCCCTCTTATGGTCGTTTTTGCAACCGCACCCAAATTACAAGTCATACAGTTTCTTAAAGAGATAGCACTAAGCTGTCTATCTTGGCTTATATATTTACCCAAATATTCGTTAGGTAACCTTATATTTCTAACACTCACCTTCTATATTTGATTTCATTGTCATCCCAAAATCATCTGCAGGTAAATCCTTGATTTAGAACAGTTTGTATAGTGACCATTCAAAGTCATAACGACACTGAAAAATGTGGCCTATGACCATTTTTCATACTTACAAACCTTTGCAGCATCCCCAAGATCATGTGATCAAAATCCAGATGCTTGGCAACTAGTTCATTCTTATAACCATTGATCCCATGGTCATGTGATCACTTTTTGTAATCTTCTCACAAAGTCAATGGGGAAGCCAGATTCACTTAATCAACTGATTACCTCAAGCAAGCAGCCGCTCACCACATCCCCGTTTTTACTGTGTTTTGGCACTCGCTTGAGGAGCGTCTCCCCACGTATGTGCCTCCCACACCCTAGCCGCCGGTCACGAGAAAGAGGAGGGTCACCCGAAGGGACGCTTTCACTGCACCTGGTGATTGTTCAGCTAGTCTGGATTCCAAAAAGAAGAAATGAAAGAAGTAGCGAACAGCGCCAAGGAAAGTTTGCTGGCTTGGCCCAGCCACGGCTTTGAGGGAGAGAGAGAGGTTGCAGTGTGTCCAGGAACTGCACGGATGGTAGAGAATTTCCTTGGGCAGCTTCAGCAGCGGCCTTTGCTGCAAAAGGCGAGCGGTGTGGGATGGGAAGGGGAGCGGTCGTGGCGTGTCCCGGAACTGCACCAGTGGCAGGGAGTTTTCTTGAGCGATTTTGGCGGCAGCAGAACACACCAGGGCGGCAATGGCGGGGCATTCCCCCAGCAGAATCCACCCATGGGAACACCAGGGGGAGAAGAACATTCTCTTTTCTCCTAGCCAGAATGGCTGAATTGACAGCCAGGCAGGCTGACTCGTTTCGCTTTGCCTATTTATTCCTTACCCAGGTCAAGCTCACCCCCTGGGAAGGGTTGTACTGCAAGCCGCCTCCTGCCCTCGTCTTCGCTGCCATAGCTGTTGGCACCGCACCATGCTGCCAGCTCCCTGAAAAGGATTGAGATTGCACAAGCCTGTCTGGAGGCTCCAGCAGGGATAGGCGGTGAGTGAGAGGGGTGAGAGAGCTCAAAGAGGCCAGCCTCACTCCAGGCCGGTACGGACTCGGCTGAGTTGAGATGGGGCCAAAGGTGGCAACTTTGGAAGGAAACAGCTCCCAGGCAGCAAAGAGGGATGCTTCTCTGCTGCACGGGAACTATTCTGAAGGGAGGGGGACTTGCAAGCTTTTCGCTCTCAGGAGAGGCTCCCTCGCTCTCCCAGCTGGAGCAGATGAGTTAAGCAGCCGCTGACCTGGCAGAGCCAACAGGAACCTCTCCACATGTTCCCCAGTGGAATACAAGTGGTGGTGGGGGAAGGCAACCGGCAGCGGCGGCAAAATGTAAGTGGTGGTGGAGGGAGGGAAGGGGCGAAACAAAAGGCAAGTAGTGGGGGAAAGGCAACCAGGGCTTCCACTCACCCAGGGAGATCATCACATTGGGCAGGGACGCAGAAGGCAGGCAGCAATGGCTGGTCTCGCGGGCGGGCAAAAGCAGTCTGCAGTCTGTTACGCATGTGCACGATGTTGCGCATGCGTGGGCAGGGAACGGAGAAGTTGGCGGCGACAGGCAGGGCCAGCCAGAGGCCCAATTTACTGGATCTCCGAACTACCAGGAACGGTAACAACCAGTTCTATAGAACCAGGCCGAACCAGTAGAATCCCACCCATGTATTAGCTGGTATTTTATGTACTTTTCTATTAGACAGCGTTCCTGCAAGAAAAGCCATGACCATATATTTTGTATGCCCCCGCTTTCCTGGAGCAAAGGCTGCTGCCGAAGCTGCCCAAGGAAATTCATATAACTAATACCAGAGAAGTTACTGTTTTCTTTTACATTATTTCAACTATTCATCATGGTATTAAAAATAATAATAATCTAAAAATTAAAATTTCAAACTCTGTCAAAAAGTGGAGAAATCATAAAAAAGGGATACAAAAGAGAACTAGTTGATCTCTTGCTTTTTACTAGAAGGGGCTGACACCTTTCTACTCACATCTCCTTTTTAAAAGTCATTTAGAGACTTCAGTCATCCTTTTAATAATAAGCACTGACAAAATACATTTCCAAGAATTGTTATGACAACAAAGTAACGCTCAATCATTATCAATCTGAAATATATTGCTGCAATGTATGCATTAAACTGAGAAAAGAAAGTGTTGAAATATATAAAATTTTATGTATTATAAATGCATAGTTTGAAACTGCATTGTTAGAAAATCTAAGCATTAGCGATTGGTGATTTTGATTATACATTTTGTAAATTCTTGATTGTGTTGTTGGTATTTTGATATTCTCTTCAAAATACACATATACCTTATGTATCTATCTATGCAAGTTGTTTACAAAGGATATCATGGCTTGTTTCCACTTTACTTGTTGTAAGTACTAAGCAATAAACTTATTTACATGGCTACATCACCTTGTAAAGCCTAGAAGGATGGAGTTAACTCAGAGCAACAGCCTATTGTTGGAGAAAGTGTGTACTATAATAAAGCATTACAGTTATCTTCTATGCTGTGGTCTGTCTAGTCCTTAGAAAAGAAAGAACGTTCCAAGAGGCTTCTGGACAAAAACCAGGATATAAATGTGATTAAATACTAATCTAATACTGAAATCTGGACAAGCATCACAAAAAAAAAAGTACAAGCCAGAAAAAAAATTACAGACTTAAATCTTATCTTTAATATGGTGGACATGTTTTTGATCTCTTGTGATAATAGTGATATGCTTGCCTTGCTAGATAGGAAGATTGACTTTAGCCACATATACATATAGTCAGCCAAAATGTTCCTTACATGTCAACAAGATAGTACATTTTTGTGTATTAACAACTAAAGTCTGGAGCTAGAAAGGTAAGATAACTTTATCTGATTTACAGAAACAGATTACACATTAAGAAAGAAATCTCAAGAATTGAAATTGCTGAGTACTACTTCAGGATTTACAGGACAGCACTAAAAGGGAAACATCCTGAGTGGGTCAGAACATACTTGGTTGATGAATATGAGAAACTGTATGTTAGGTTGAAATTCAGTCCCTAAATGTTATTCAGAATGGTGTGAATACTTTTCTTCTGACATATGGACAAAATATGCCAAGGATATAATTATGGTTAGTAACCTAATCTATTCTCTCCTTTTCCTAAAAAATGTTAGGAAAGGTTCAAAATGGTAATGGGAATTAACATTTGTGGGTCATCTATCAACAAGCAGAGCCTTAAGATAAGAAAGTTTGATATCACGTATTTTATTATTGGGACATTATTGCTTATTGTTATTATTATTGTTCTTATTGATAATAATAATATATTTTAACACTATTGCAAACAGTGAATTTGTCTATTGCTGGTCTGTGACCGTAATAAAGTTTATTTTTTAAAAAAACAAGTAAATAAAAAAATTGTGTAAAACTAAGAAAGAGCAAGGAAAAAATAGATCAAAATGAAGGTGGTGTGACCTTGTGAAGTAGAACTGAGATTACATGCGTGGATATAAATTTACAGATTTAACAATAACTGAAAAGGCTTAAATATACATTAGGAAGCATGAATTGGTGTCAAAGTAATTGTTCCTGGTGTCTATGAAAATAGGAATTTCTAAGTTGGTGACAATATTGTTTTTCCTTAGTGAATTGTAATAAATTATTTGCTATACACAAGTCTATTTGTTCATTCATATGGCATGTGAAGGAATTTGAATCTAAAAGCATAGTTGGCCTTTTATAATAAAATACTGAGATAATTAGTGAAAAACGGAAAAGCTATGGAAGATCCCAAATGTGAGACTTTTTTGTCAGGAATAATCTTGAGAAGCTTGAACATGGAAGAAAATGAATTTAAAACAGAGAAAGTGAAGGAAAGAGGACTAGAGGAAGAGTTTATGAGTGTTACATGAAAAAAGTATTAGATGACAGATTTATCTTCCAACAGAATTGAAGTAAAAGGAAAAATGATGTGTGGAAGCTAATTGGAAGATCAAAACTACTACAGAATGCTATAGAAGTATAGGAAGTTTCATAACAATGGGAAATACAAAAAGGATGTGTTGTGGAATAAAGTGTAAAGGCCAGTGGATGAATTAAAATGCATGAAAAAATTCCTGCAAGAAATAATAGTGCATAAAAGAGGAGGGGGGAGTTTAAACTCTATGCTGTTAGCTAGAAAAATCATAAAATATGGCTGGCCTATGTTCATGAAGAAACTGAGCAACTTTATATAAGTGCAAATAGTTCACCAGCAAAGAATGCTACCACTAAGACCACCCGCTTCCTGGTAGTGAAACTTTAAAAGTAACTTAAAGGTAAAGGAACTTCTTCCTGACAGTAGATAAAAACTGAGCTTTCCAATGTTGGTCTTGGAAGGTTTTATGTATGTCAATTCTCTGAGGAGCTACACCCAGTATTTGGGGAACTTAGCATGCAAGATGGATAAGTCAGATATGTGGAACTGGCATGTAAAGAAGAGTGCAGCAGGAAGGTTGGGAAGGAGTATCAGAATAGTGAGCAAAGTAACTCCAACAGAGTCTTTGAAGCTTAGAGGTATAGTAATTCTGATCTAAAGTATGGCAAAAGGAACTTGCTGGACAATTTCTTTCTCACTTTTTCTCCAGCTGTAAATTGCAACCAGACAATCCCCAATGACAAGATTGGAATAAGGGGATGTGACATTCCTTTGTTTCATGTGTTTCTGAATAAAAAGGGTAACTACAAGTTATACATGCAGGTTAAAAGTAAAAGCAGACAAATTTAAATATCCTGAGAGAATGTTTCTTAAAAATGGGAAAACAGAAATTTTAAGACTTGAAAATGCCAACAATAGTATGAAGTCTGTTTCAAGAAATAACTGTTTGGAAAAAAAATACTGAAATGAGTATTAAGTGCAAAACACATCTGTAAAGAGTATCTAAATGAAAAGAGAAGATTAAGAATGTTAGAATTCAATGAATTGGTAAAATATTCAGAAAGAAGTATTAGAAATATAAAGAACAATAGGCAATATGAATTGATATACAGATGAAAAAATGCAAGTAAGATTTTTTCAAAGATGGAGAAGTATAAATTCATATAGTGAACAGTGGAATAAACTAGATGTAATTAATTTCCTTCCCTTTTTTCCTAAATCATGCCCTTTAATTTATTTCATTCCCCATTTCTCTCTTCTTTTTCGCCTTGCAAAACATATCCTGGCAACAATGTAGTTTTTTTGGTTTAGCAGGTAAAAGCCAGGCAGTGAGATTTCTTATCTACAACTTGTTAAGACAGATTTTTTATGGCGAAAAAAAATCTTACAACAACCCAGCAATATTTAAAATACAAAAATATAGACAAGTATTCCCTGGCTACATACCTCAGGGGCAAGGACAAAAGTTTGCATGAATCTCCGCATTGGTTGAGTGTTATTTGACAGCTCACCCATGACCTGTACAACAACACCATCGTTCATAGTGGCATGAGCATCCACGTGGCGGATCTTTGTGCGGCAATCCTTAAAATTCAGTGACAACACCTTCTTGTGGATATCCTAAAGAATAAAATTGAGAAAAGGAAAAATACACTGGGATAATAATAAAAAAAAAGATTCTCGGAAATGAAAGTATGGACGTGTACATAACAAGAAATATGTTGGTTGTTTTAAATCCAAAACAAACCATTGAGTTCTGGAAGTTCATTTAGATTGCCAGGAGCCCAGTAGAAAAATGCAGTACATTTTCACTATTCCAGATTTAACATGAAATATAATCAACAGAAATCTCAGAGTACTAAACCAAAAATTAAAAAAACTAGATCACCCTCACTGTTTTCTTATCCTACACATTTCCCTAGCATCTTCTGCTGTCTCCCCCTCCTCAGGCATCACTACTTGTGCCTGTCCTGGATGCCTATTCTTTAATGTAATGATCTCTGCACTAAAAAATAAGCTTCCACTACCTTCACTGCTTCTCTCTCTTTCTTTCAGCCACTGCCAAGATTTATAGTTTTCAAGGAAGACTCTAAGCCAGTGGTGGCTAACCTTTAGTACACACATGCCGGAAACCAGAAGAGCAGCTCCTGAAGCGCCTGCACAGGAGCGCAGGAAACCACAAGTGTGCTGGCCACCTGGTCTTCCAATTTCTAATGCGCATGCACACACAAAGACCAGCTGGCCGACATGTGCATGCACTCTGGGGAGCTGCTCTTCTGGTTTCCAGCGCTCCTGCATGCGCAAAGACCAGTTGGTCTGCACCCACGTGGAACCCAGAAGTGTAATGGGCGATGGCTGGCGTGCCTAGAGAGATGACTCCGTGTGCCACTTCCGACATGCATGGCATAGATTCGCCATCACAACTCTAAGCTTTGCCTTTTTCCTGCTCTTAACCCCTCCCAACCACTTCTACCATATTGTGTTCCATATATGATCTAAACTGAATAGAAGATTATCCATTTTAGGTTCAAATATAAGCATAGTATTTTTAAAAAAGGAAGAGACCAAATTTATTCCTGTTAACCAAATCATCTTTTTTAAAAAAATATGGTTTGATTAAGCTTTCCTATTTAAATTATATATTTGTGCCACTATATTCAATTCATTCGTGATATTAGAACAGCCACGGACCTTCTAGCCTTCCGCCGATTATTAAAGACCCACCTTTTTAATCTAGCCGGGGACCCCCAGTCCTTTTAACCTTCCTATTGTGAGTTTTTTAATTT
>JANHFN010006571.1:81656-99363 GCA_032468175.1 Toxicocalamus goodenoughensis | reverse complement strand
CAAGAAAATATTCTTAAGGGTATAGTGCAGAGGAGGAAAGGATTTTTTACTCTTGTTTATGTGTGCATATATACATTGATGGATTCTGATTTATAGAGGGACGTTTTAAAATATTACAAGAGGTCAGTCTACTAATATACATTTATATTAAATTTCTATTGCATTATTTTATTGAAAATCTTTATTCAAGCATAAATGCTTGATTCCTGTAATGCACCAAACTGGGGACTAAGGCTGCACATGAGAGAGTTGAAAGCCACAAAGAGCAAGATGATGTAAAGTGCACAAGGCCTATGTCATGTAAATTGATTTGGCTAGGGGTTGTTGTTTTTTTGTAATCAAACAAGTGTGATGGAGAGGTTACTTTATAAAATTAACTATTTACTAATTATTTAATTATTAACTAAACTCTAAAATTATTTTAGAGTTTACACAAGCACAGAAAAGTACCCCCAATTCAAATGCAAAAAAGTACTGGACCAGAACACACAGGTAGCACCTGTGCAGCTTAAACCAATGTGTCTTTTCCTGGGATTGTGTTGCAGTTGCCACACAATGCTAGGAAGAGATACAGTTATTTCAAGGAGAGATATTATTTGAGTGTCCATATATATATATCACAAAAATATATTTTTGCCTTTAGGTCCAAAGCAATGTATAGGTAGTCCTTATGACCACAATTGAGCTCAAACCTTCCACTGTTAAGCAAGGTAGTTGTTAAGTGAATTTGGTCCCGTTTTACAACCATTTTTACCTTAATTGTTAAGTAAATCACCGCAGTAGTTAAGTTAATAACATGGTAGTTAAATGAATCTGGTTTCCCCATTGATTTTGCTTGTCAGAAGGTCACAACAGGTGATCACATGATCCCGGGATACTGCAACCATCATAAATACATGTCAATTACTAAGTTTTCAGTGCTGTTGTAACTTTGAACAAATGGTTGTAAGTCAAAAACTATCTATGCAGTCCCAATTTATATTAGAGTTTCCATGTGTTGCATGTCTCAGAATAGTGGGAAATCATGTCACCAATTGTTGGTGATCATATTTAAAGAAGATTGTACAGCTCAGAAAAACATGGGTTTGAAGGCCACATGCACCTAAGGCCACCCAAGCACATCATATATCTTGATGGAACTTGTTTAAAGTAATGTGCAAACTGATGCATAATTTTAAAATCATATTTTATGGCAATGGAATAACAACCAAAGACTCCGGGGCTATGTAGTATTGAGCATTTCATTTTGTTCAATATTGATAAAAAGTGGCAGACCAATTTCTCATCCTTTTTCAGGCAAGAAAACCATGAAGATTGCATTGCTAATCCTACAGTATATTTTAACAAATGTAAAACATATTGTAGGACTCCCCTTATCTTCACAGTATATGAACAAAACAAGCCTCAAACTTATGCATTACACTCTCATTTATTTTGATGTTTGGACCCCCCAAAATAGTTAAGTAGCCCCTGGATAGAAGTAGGGTAGAGTAGGGTAGTGTATGGACTGGATTGGACTAGACTAGAACAGAACAGAATTTGTCTGGCACAAAAGTTCTCAGTATACATACAAACAACAAAGTAATATAAAATATCAACAGGAAAAGGTAATAGTGGTAATAGTAGTAGTAGTAGTGGTACTAAAGATAAAAAGATAATAGTAATACAACCCTACTACATGAGTAAATATCTTTACATATAAGGTTAAATATTTTAAGACATTAAGACATTACATACACACAAATACATAAAGTTAAATATCTTAAGATATAAGGTTGCTTATGACTAATGATAAATGTTGAGGTAATTCCCCGTTAGGAGAATGAGCGCACACAGGGAGACGTAGTGAGAGTAGTGAATAATAACACAACTAGCACACAGATACACTGTATAGTAAAATGTAGGTTTTTACTTCCAATAAACGTTTAAGCAAAATCCAAACAAACAGTCCAAGTCATTCACAGTTAAAGCAGTCAGTTTTCAGTCCAGGGATACTCCAATAACAAAGTCCAGTATCAAAAACAGTTCAGTAACAGACTTACATCAAACCCAAGAAGAACTATGATCAGCAAACAATCAATAGTCAATAGGAACGGCAACACTCTCCAGAACAACAGAACAGGAACTAAAGAACCCAGGTGTCTGGCTCCATCTTATGGCCATTTGAGGAACCACACCCAATTACAGTTTTAGCATTCTCTTAAAGAGACAGTATTAAAATGTCTATCCTCATTTATATATTTTCCAACCCAACTATTAGGTGACTTACATTCCTAACAACACTGGCAAAAGTCAAATTGTCTCCTGCAGGTGATTACAATAAAGTTCCAAAATTCCCATTCCTTCAAAATATCAACTTTTCTGTTTTGCACATTGCAAGCAGAGATGCCCGTATGGTAACAAAAATGAGAAGTATGGTGGGATATTTTTTAACTAACACATTTTATTAAAAGATGGTTTGAAAAAATGCTCCCAGACCCTTGTTTTGCAAAGTTATTGCACGCAGTCAAGGTGCGTGATGTGTGCATGCTCTGACTTTTCCTGGAATGGAATTATATTTAAACATCCTCACAACCAGCAATGTCAGAGATGATGATGAAGCAGCAGCAAACCTATATCTTAAAAACAACAGCTGTTTGGAATGACTACTGTTCCTCTTAATTTTCAGCAATTTTTGCTATTTTTAAGTTGGGAATAAACAAAGAAACAAGTACCCAATCTTCCATTTTCTATCTTCCTCTGAGCTTTTTTCTTGTTGATTGTTTTATTGAAATCATTATGTCTTGTGCTATTTTTGTGTTTTTTAGTAGCGAGTAACATTGTACACATCATGCAAATAACGTGACTTGCCCTCTTGCATCATTCCATCTATTTCATTTGCATTATTATTTTCATATCATTGTGTCTTCTTATGGATGCCTAAAGAGATGTCCATAAAGTCACCAGGAATAATTTGATGACATTTTACCTTCCTACTTTTTAATTAACTTTTTAAAGAACAAATAAAAATTACAGCACTTTGCAAATATAATTTAAATAAGATTAAAGAATGCAAATAATTAAATCATACAAACTAGCATGTATGAAAAAACAAGTGGAACAAATAAAAACCAGTGGAATTCAATAAAATTAATCTTGTTGAATTACATAGGTGATGTTTCAGAAAGCTAAGATCATTGGTTTTATAATACTGTATAGGATTCTCCAATCCTTCATTCCAAATCTATTGCATATTATGTTATTATGTTTAAAATTGTTGATAATGTACATTAAATCAAATAATTGACCTGATTCAAATATTTTCGTGAGGATACCACTACAAATAGGCAGAGTTCAGATGTGCTAATTAGTGAAAAGCAATGCTTGTGTTCATGCCATATACAAATTTCCCAAATTTCATTTTAATTTAAGCTAATGGCCTAATTTGTATGATGTTAGGATTGTGTGGATTTGACTTTGGTTTAGCTAATCTAGTTGTTAAACCATGACTTAATATGCTATGTCAGCACAGCTCCACAGAGACATATATTAAATGGAAGGACCAATACTTATCTCCTTCAAGTCAAGTTGCACTTCACCAAAGCTGTGCTGATATAGTTCAGATATTTATGGTTTATTTAGCTATGAGTTTGAGTTAATCCAACTCCATAACCAATTTCAACCACAAACAAGCCATGTTGTACTCTTAAACTTGGGGTAAACTCAGCTAGCCTGATATGTACTCCCTGATCCGGCCAGTATTTTCACATAGACTGGGGTGTGTTAATATATAACCAATTCTGACATTTCATTCTATTAAGTTTCCAATCAGCCTCTGTGGCAATATGTTTCTTTTACTGATACCAAAATGCATTATTTTTCAGCACAGGCAGCTGATCAATTGTTGATGAAGACAAAATAGAAAACCAGTGAGGAGCACCAGGAATATAACAGGTGACAACCCTGATCAGGCCCACAGTTAACATTTGACAGGATAGAGTTGTATTAACAGTATTTTAAGTTTTTCTAGCTTGCCTTTTAATTCCATGCTATGGTTTTATACAATCACGTAAATAATACTTGGTATAAAAATAAAGAAGTCATATTGCAATATGGAGATACAAAGCGGTATTACTACCTCCAATAACAGGCACATGTATTTAACATTAAATTTATTCATTGGGACTTGCCCTTGAATAAATCTGCTTTGGGAAACTATGTCCTCAAAAGATTTTTAACACAGTAGCACAACTCTGAGGAAAGCATGTTCCAGAGCAGGGCTCTCTGCAGTTCCAGTCTGAAAAAAGGTGGACTTTGGCCCACTCAGTGATGTCTACTATTGTGCATCAAGCGTATATGCCTGCAGATATTTCCTATTACTATTTAGGTCGCATTAAGAAGACTTCAGGGTCTTTCATGGTATTTGGCCTGGTCAGTTTTGGCAAAGTGGGATCCCCGAAAAAATTTCTACAAGGTAACTACCAGCAGTTTGAATTGGGCCATATATTAGTACAGCAATCTCAAAATCATTGATATCCTAAAATGGCTTTTTGAGCTCATTTGACATATTGCTAACGTTGTTGGTTACTCCCACAAAACGGTTGCCAATTGCAAACCACTAATAACCCAGAAGGTAAACAAAGCCCTACGCTTCAGTTGTCCTTTAAAAAAAAAAAGTGCATCTGCAATGTTGCTGCTCTGCAGCATTTTCCCTCCAGCTTTTTTTTTGTTTTTGTTTTTTGCTTTGTTTCAATTAAAAACCTATTTATAAATTAAGTAGTCCTTGCAGACACCGAGGAATATTTCTGCGGGCGCACCGTTGCTCCCCAGCGTGACGCTTCTTTACGACGATGGCCGAGCTGAGCGCTTTTAAAAAAAAGGGGGTGAGGGGAAAGAAAGAAATAACTCTTGGGGCTGAGGAATTTGCCGACTGCGGGTTTTAGATTTTTCCTTGCCTACAGAAGTCTGGCCGAAATAATGGCCGTTCTGGAAAAGGGTATAAATCGCTGCAGGAACCAGTCCAACACCCAGCCCAACACCCAGCCCATCTCCTTCCCCAGCCGGACTCCCTCGATCGCCCTTCCCCCCACCCCAAAGGAATTTCTCCCTCTGCCGGCACGAAGAACCCACGGCGGCCCGCTTCTTTCTCTCCGCCCTTCCAACGCCTGCCCGGCCGCCAGCAACAGCTTGGAAAGGAGGAGCCGTGGTGGTGGCGCTGGCGCTGGGAGGAGCGAGCTCGGGTGCGATCGGGTGGCCTTTGCGCTTGGCTGAGGCTGGACGAGCAATCGGGCTAGTTGAGGAGAGCGAGCGAGACGGTTTCTGGAGGAGCAGCAGCAGCCATGCCGGTAGGTACTTGCTCACGCGTGAATCCGAGACTCGGGTTGGGGCGGCGAGGGAGAAAGGAGGCCGAACCCCATGGAAGGCGCTGCAAAGGAAGTTTCCTGGCGATCCTTTTTGCTGTGCAGCGGCATCAGCCCTCCGGTGCCCCCGTGTTGTTTCCTATCTTTGGGGGAAGAAGCCCTTCGCCTTTCGTTGGGAGAGTCCCGTTTAGCTTACTCCCTGGTTTGATCTCCTACCTCTGTAAGATCTCCTAAATCGCCTTGGGATTTCAGAAGGAAGGTTGACCGACCGCGCGGTGGCTGCCCCTGAGCGGGAGGATGGGCGAGAGGGATTGTCACAAACCTTTGCAGGTTCCATGAGTCTTTGGTTGGGCTACTTAAGCCCTGATAACAAGAGGCTGCTTCTTCCCCTTCCCCAGGATGACGTCCTCCAGAATTCCCCGCCAAGTCATCTTAATACATCTACATCTAGGCTAGGGCATCGGTTTGGGAAAGGCTGCTGTGGCAGCTTTTTTTTTTCTTTCCTTTTTCTTTTTCAAAATTAGAATTAATATGAGGCATGTTATCAGAAATTAGTCCTTTTGGACAACGGATTTTGCAAATGTGTTTTAGACCTCGCAGTTGTATAATAATACCCTCTACCCTCACCCTCTCCACAAACTAATGGTAACCTGGAAAATTGTGCTTGGCCAAGCGTCTTTCACACACAGAATTCCTGCACTTTATTTTTCTGTCTCTCGTGCATATGCACTTGGCAGAACAAATGAATCCTTGAATATGTGTGCATAGGTGTGTGTCTTATTTAATACAATTTTCTCTAACTTGGTACTCTCCTGATGAGTTTCATCCTATCCTGAGAGTTTTAGGCCAACAAACTTGGCAGATCCAAATGACCTGTCACCAGGATTGGGAGAGAAGACCTGGTGTCTTCCAGAAACATTTGCCAATTGTTCTCATAACTTTTATTATTGACTATAAAGGATCCATTGTAATTTATATAAATATAGTATACACCCTTCCTGTTCATCTAGGGCTAATAGTATATCTTTTGCTCCAATTCCATATAAAAGAGCATGTTTTTTTTTATAAAGACGCCTAATTTGCCTACCTTAGGCTTCATTAAAGATATCTGCCAATAAACTACTTAATTCGAAGTATCAACAATGTCATCTCAGGCCATTATGATGTATAGTAAATAAAATCTCTATCCATTGGTTTTTGCAGATAATTGTGGCCTTCCAGATAGAACTGTTCTGGATGCTTGAAATAAACATAAAGTTTGTATATGTACATATTTATTATAGATACAATATGAGTAAATTACATTTTTGTTTATTTCATTCTGCAACCCAGCCTTGTACTTACAGCACATGTAGGAAATTTTGAAAAGTAGAAACTGCACTTTGGAGAAGAGGGGCAAGAACCACTTTGGGGATAAGGTGAAGACAGATCAAGATTTATTGGGTTTTGTCCCTTGGTTTGAGGGATAGGAAATTTTAAGTTGTAATTTTGGGCTTGTTTAAAGTGTGTAGAAATTCTCAGTTATCCAGGTCATGGTTGTCTCAAAGGTGCTGTTTCAGGAGACAACTGGACTTTCTTGGGTTTTTCTTTTGAAGATATTTTGCTTCTCATCTAAGAAGCTTCTTCATTTCTGATAGGATAGTCCTTCCATTCCTCACTATCCTGTCAGAGCTGAAGAAGCTTCTTGAATGAGAAGTGAAATGTCTTCAAAAGAAAAAACAAAGTATCTTTGAAAAAAGCATCTTTGGGATGATTTTGGCTTGTTTGCTTGTTTTAATTATGCTGAGACTGTTTTTGGACTTCAGCTTGTTTGTGTTGCCTGCCTTAAAATAGCAGGAAACCCCACCAATTTTCAATAGTTAATCCAGGGCTTGCCAAAAAAAAACCTGCGACCAAGGGTGGCTCATTATACTTTAAGATATTCATAGTAAAAGGAGCCCTTCATTTCAACATGTTGACAAATAGTAAAATCTGAAGAATCTGCATCTTCTTGGTCATTCATAGTGCAATTATGGCCTGGAACTCTGATCTTTCCCTGTTGTTACAATAACATTAGTTGTTTCCTCCATGAGGGCAGAACCTATATAATCAAAAGTGCTGAGATCTTAGAAAGTGTTATAGTTCCTCTTCAGAACTTGTTCTTCAATACTGCAGCTGCAGTTTGCTTGTTTGTAAACTGTTTGCATTTTGCAAAAGCCACTTATAAGGAAATATCCTGGTGATTAACTGATGCAACAGATTAACAGAGCCTGTTCTAGCTAATTTCCAATCTTTCCTCTGATCTTCCCACTGCCACAAAGTCTGGTGCAGATCCATAATCAGCACACTAAGAAGTTTATTGTTGCAGGAGCAGTAATAGTGAAAAAAATATTGATGGTAGGGAAGTTCATCCAATAATTGCAAGTCAAATCTTTCTGCCACTTCTGGCTAATCCAGGGTGATCCAAGTATCTTGTTGCTTTTGTTTGAGGTTTGAGATTGTACTGAGGCAACAGAAGGATGTAAAAGAATGGGATCACTGAGGCCTATGTTCTTCCTTACTGCACTGCTACTCAACTATGGCAACTTCCCAGCTTTGTAAAGGACATGGAAGAGCGTATAGGACCGCCATGTGCTTTCTCCCACTCTTTTCTCCATCAGAATTTAAAAACTAACCACTGTGGCTTTCTTTGTTCTGGATAGAGGGTAGGTGAAAGAAGCACCTTTCTTGTGCTGATCCTGATACACTGGCTGCATCATGGGCCTCATTTTAAATAATGGGATATGTGGCCCTAAACAGCTTTATACACGTGTCATATGTAGCACTGACTGTCCATTGTAGTTCAAATTCTAGAATAGGAAACTTGACAGAATCTTGTGGCACCTAAAAGATCAACCAAATACATCTGATTAATTGAGCTGATATCCATGAATGCTTATCCTACTTATGGAAGTACCATAAATATGAGAATTTTTAGTTTTCCCATATGATACTTTCCTTGATCAGGCTCGTAGAGTTGGAGGAGACCATTGAAGCCATCGGGTGCAGTTAAAGTACCTCTACCAGTTGACTGCCCATCTTCTGATTTGGTCAATCTGCTTTGACCATTAGCAATTTGCTTTATTTAAGACCATTACTCTGGGTCTTGCATTGAGTTATGAAAAATGACGAATCATGGCCTTCTGTACGCTAGCCATTCAAAACCACGAAGAGTGCTCAATCTTTCCTTAAATTTCTTTCTTTTTTTCCTTTCTTTTTAGTTAGTCTCTTGTGTAGGATTGAGTTTCCACTTCTTAGATCCTCTTTGTTCTCTTATAAGAACCAATTCAAGAAAGAGCTGCCAAGTACAAAAAAGAGAATGGACTGTTGGTGCCTGTCATTTGGAAATTATATCCTCCTGCTAATTCAGCCACAGTTTTTAACTTCATTTGCCTCTTTGCAGCTACGTCATGTTGACAGTTCTTATTCACCTTGGGTCCCATAAAGAACATTGCTGAATATTTGTTAAACATAACTAAAGAAATTGAAGTGCAAGGTTTGCCGGATGGTAAGGTAAAGGTTCCCCTCGCACATACGTGCTAGTCGTTTCTGGCTCTAGGGGACAGTGCTCATCTCTGTTACAAAGCCGAGCAGCCAGCACTGTCCGAAGACATCTCCGTGGTCATGTGGCCGGCATGACTAAACGACAAAGGCGCATGGAATGCTGTTACTTTCCCACCTAAGTGGTCCCTATTTTTCTACTTGCATTTCTTACATGCTTTCAAACTGCTAGGCTGGCAGATGGTACAAATGCATAAATAAAGGCAAACTAAGAGTTTATTCTCATAAAAAATGAAAAGTAAAATAATGGAACTTTCTGTGTTAACATCAGTAAATCTCTGGTGTTCGTCTGTCTCTTAGAGGAAACAGGATAGACTCAGAGATTAGGCCCTGCTTATGGCATTAAGACTTGCATCCACTTCTGCCCGCACATTCTTTAAATTGGTCTAATTACGCATTTGGATTCCAGAC
The DNA here is from genome assembly GCA_032468175.1 of Toxicocalamus goodenoughensis. Lineage (NCBI taxonomy): Eukaryota > Metazoa > Chordata > Lepidosauria > Squamata > Elapidae > Toxicocalamus > Toxicocalamus goodenoughensis. The sequence continues at coordinate 90,034 of JANHFN010006571.1, read as the reverse complement.
TTTTCTCCAATTTCAATCTCTGCAAAATGTACTTGAAGTGTTACTTAAAAAACCGGTTAGCCCTTCTCAGAATTACTCTGACTTCTCTCTTTGACTACCTCCCTCTGCAACAAATTCTAGCAAGAGTGCACAAAAAGCCCAGAGACAATTGGATAATTCTCCGAGGGCTGAGTTGTTTACAAAGAATGCAAGCTGTGCTTCACACATTAAAATGTGTGATCCTCTTGCTTCACTTTATTCATTCTTCTAATAGACATTTCTACGGAGGTAGTACTGGTGCCAATTTAAGATCTATGTTTTCAGGACTGTGATATATCACACAGGCAAAAATATTAACAGATTATGACAGTCCTCAAAGATTATTCCTAATACATTACTTAAAGACTCGTCTGTTTCCAGATATTCCCAGATTATATTCTGAAATTGTCATCCTTCTATGATTCCAAGAGTTTTTTTATGTGATAGTATATTACAATGATACCTCAGTACTCATCCTTAATTGGTTCTGGAAGGTGCGATGAGTACCAAATAAATTTTTCCCATGAGGAATAATATAATGAGTCACAATACCGACAAGTTCTAGCTTATGCTTTGAGTACCAAAAAACAAATGAGTATTGGGACAAAATTTTCATATCAAAATTCGATGAGTTTTGAGTACCAAATTTAATGGGTTTCAAAGCAGTTGAGTACCAAAGTACCAGTGAAAATGCATGTATAAATAAATTGGATTTGAATTCTCATAGGTTCCAGATAGTATAGGTAAAGATTTAATGTTCTTGGGGTGAGAGGCTATAACTCTATAATTTGAAAAAAAAAATGGATATATAACGAATAAAAAATCCTATCCTCCAAATATTTAGAATCATACAGAGCAGTGGCCCCCAACCTTTTAGGCAACAGGGACCAGTTCCATGGAGAGAGGTTTTTCTGCAGACTGGAGTGGGCATGGTTTCATGTGATGTTTGCATCCTACAGATGGGGCTTGTTTGCTCTGCCTGGTTTCTGGTATGCCATGGACCGATGCCAGTCCACGGATCGGGGGTTGGGGACCCCTGATATAGAGATAGCATGGATAACAAGAGGACACGATCAAGTTGCATAGTGTGGAGAAAACAGATATAAAGAGGACTTTCAGGGTCAGGCACTATAATTGAAGGAGACACAAAATGGAAATACTTTTTCATTCTCTGGAACTTTAGAATACAAGATGTCATGATGGCTACCCTGGAGTTGCTTTAAAAGTAGACTTGATTGTTTGGATTCACTGTTTGTTCAGGGACCTGTTCAGGGAGAAAGATTGCGTTCATCATAGGGAAGGTAAAGACCAGTTTTGGATATCAGCCAGCAACACAAAGCATATTGTTTAGGAAGCATATAAAGAATCACTGGAAATCCCTATATAAACATTTCCTTCTCTGCACTAGCATACATACTCGTTTCTATTTTTTTGTAACCCATCCTGGTTAATTGATAGAATGAATGAAAGGAAATGTGATTTTGCTTAACATTGTATTTTTTAAAAGTAATGCATTTATAATTTGAAATAACACTTAAAATTAGAGCATAAAATTACGTTTGCATGTTTATGCTCTATAGCAGGGGTGTCACACGTCATCACGGTGGTGTCACGTGATGTATCTGAACTTTCTTCACCTTTGCTGAACCAGGCGTGGGCATGGCCAGCGTGTGACGCCTCCAGCCAATGGGCTGGGAGTTTGACAGCCCTGTTCTATAGGGTGAAGATTTGTGAATATTCTTAGTTAACACAATATAGTTAACACCATATTTAATTGTGCTCTGCGTTGTACCTGCAGTTTAAATCAGAGTTCCCCAACCTTTCTGGCACATGCTTGCCCATCACTTTCGCAGCCTGCTTCTGAAGAGCTCAAGGCCCGATAGGCTATGGACCAGGGGTTGGAGACCTCTGGTTTCGACCATGATGCATTTCAGTAATCTTATCCTTTTAAATCTTGTGATTTCAGAAACATGAGTTTTTCGTGGATATGACCTGTGAAGGATGCCTCAATGCTGTTAGCCGTGTTCTCAACAAATTGGGAGGTGAGAGAAACTTGGCAGCCTCTAATATTTAAACCAGACTTTCCAACTGTTCTTGCTTGGAACACCTAGAGTTCTGCCTATAACCTATGTAGAAAAACTGACATTGGAGACATGGATTTAAGCAGTGAAGACTTCTGAAATGCATGTTCATATGACAGGAAGAGAACTCTTTTGCTAGAAGGACAGATAAGATGATATCCACTAAAACATTTTTGATAATTCCACCACACTAGAAGAATGTTTTCCCCACTGTATACCTCAGTAAATTCATGTTTTGATGTGTTGAATTTATTATGAAAGACTGCCTTTCTATTAATAGGAATAGTTGCTTGAACTAAATAATATCTGTTGAACTTTAAAGACACGTTGAATTTGCATTTCATTATTTCTAATGAGAAAATGAAGATGCATCTTCTTTTAATCAGATTTCATCTGCTGGGTTATAACAGACTTTCCTGTAAACTTTATTCTTTTTGCATCATCAAGGACTTGATCCTATATTTATTTAACAAATTAGTTATTCTATCTAACTTTTGGTCTTCAAAAGACATGTACTACTTACTCTCTTTCAGATCTTAATAGGGGTCTATCCTCCTTCTGTCCTAAATTAGAACTGGTATAATGTGGCCTTTGTTAAAGATAGCCTATACAGGATATCCTTCCATATTCAGAACTAAATGAAGGCCTTATGAATATGGTTTGGTAAAATGCACTAAGAAGCCTTGTATTATCTGTTTTATATGTAAACATATTTATGCTATGAGTAGGGTGGATCGAATGAGTTAGGGCAGATAGTCCTTGAGTTACAACTATTCATTAAATGATTTTCAAAGTTGCAACGACATTGAAAAAAGTGATTTATGACCTGTTCTCACACTGACTACCATTGGAGCATCCCCACTGTCATGTGATTGAGGAGTTAGGTGCTTGGAAAACCAGCATGTATTTCTGATGGTTGTAGCATCCTGGGATCATGTGGTTGCCTTTTGCAACTTTTGCAACTGGCTTCCAACAAGCACAATCAATGGGGGAGCTGGAGTCACGTAATGGCCACATGATTAATTTAAACCTTATGTCTAGATAGAGAGATGTTGTCTTTATCTTTTCTAGGCAATATACATAGTTTCTATCAAATTTTGGAAAATATGTATATCTTTGGAAACATTTTATACAGTCCCTGGAAAATCTGCAGAGTTTTTTCCCAGAAACACTGGAGAATGTGCACACTTCAGCAGAAGCCCAGTGATAAGGTTGTACTTTGACCATGCAGTAAGCAAGATCTCCAAGTAACTTTGGTAATCTGACAAATCAGCTAGGTGTTCTTAGGTCAGTATATTCTGTTCGCAAGCAGTGTTGGGCAACTTTAAATAAATCAATACCTGTTAAGTATAATCCAACAGTACTGCACACATTATATCCACGTAGATAAATAAAACTGTTCTGTACTAAGGCATAGAAATTAAGCATACTTTTGATCAGTCACAGATTCATATTCTTAGAGGTCAGTTTTATTTCAAGAAAGCCATGCCATTCGCTAAATCCTTTTTACAGGGTTGGGAACTAGGCCGTGGAAGTGGTGGGTGCGAAGCTGCATTTGTGAAAGCCGCACGAAATTATCCCCTCTTCCATCCCACCCCACCCACTGTCACCACTGCCTCCACTGGTCCACTGAGCTGGAAAGGTTGGGACTGCTACCTTAATACATACAGAATAACAGAGCTGGAAGGAACCTTCGAGGTTTTGTGGTCCAATCCCCTGGCTCAAGGAGGAGATCCTATACCCATGATGGTGAACCTATGACACGCCTGTTGGAAGTGGCACACAGAGCCATCTCTCTGGGCAAGCCAGCTGTCTCCCATTGCTCTTTCAGGTTACGCGTGCATGCGTGCCAGCCAGCTGGTCTTTGCGTGCATGGGAGCGCCAGAAACCAGAAGAGCAGTTCCCCGGCGTACATGAGCGCACCAGGAAGCTGAGCTTCCCGTTTCGCGCTGGTCTGGTTTCTGGCACATGCACACAGGAAGACCAGCTGGCTGGCGCTGGAAACTGGAAGTTCAGTTTCCCAGCACACACATGCACACCGGGAAGCTGCTGTTCCGGTTTCCTGCACACCTGCTGGTGAGCTGTTCTGGTTTCTGTCACTCGTGCGGGTGCACCCGCGTTTCCATTTCAGCACTCGGTGCCAAAAAGGTTTGCCAACATTGCCCTATATCATTTTGCACAAATGGCTCTTCTTAATAATGAAGCACCTACAACGTCTGAAGGCAAACTGGTTTATTGTTCTCATTGTTAAGTGAGAAATACCATGCCTGTTATTTCTTTCCTTTCTCAGGTGTTCAGTTTGAAATTGACCTACCCAACAAGAAAGTGAGCATTGATTCTACACACAGTGTGGATACATTGTTGGAGACCCTGAAGAAAACTGGGAAAAATGCTTCCTATCTCGGAGAGAAATAAACATTCAGAGAAATGTTGTTGATTGGGGTTTTTTTGCTTTAAGAAAGGTCAGTTGTCAGAATTATTTAAAAACTACTCTCTGAGCAGAACTGAGTATGATGTGAAATGTGCTGGAATAGCAGCCTCAGATGGTAATAAAGTATAATGATCAGATGTTAATTTTGTGAAGACTAACTCTACTGTCTCCTGCTTCAGATTAGCAGAAATAAAATTAGATGTTAGATGTGAAAGAATTCATGTCACATTTTTATATATGTGGTTCTGCCCACATAATCTCTTGCGGGATGGAGTCTGGGCAACTGAATGGAGCTGAGTGTTTACTGGCCAGATGCCCTTCCTGTCGCCAATGCGGAGCTTTATTCAGCAGATATATTCTTGTCATGCCCAGAGAGATAAACACACCATCCCTAGCACAAAAGACAAAAAAGTTGTATAAGTTATAGCTGGACTTGTATTGGAGCTGTGAATACACAGGAAGTATCCAGACTAAGCCTGATCCAGCAGATTGCTGAGCAAAGAGCCAGGGCACATACCTTGCATTTTAGGAGGAGTTAAATCTGTCCAACAAGCAGTTTGGTAAAATGAAGAAGCAAGGTATCAACTTAATCTGGTGTCCTCTTTCCCCAAAAATCTTACAGCATGATCCGTTTTCTATCCAAATTCGGCCTTTGTGCAGAAGTGTGTATGCAGTAGCCATTCATCTCCACAAGGAGAAGTGTTTAGGCCCTATGTTTATTTAATTTTAATTGATTTGTTAAAACACTTTCAGCCTATTCCTAAAAAGAAAAGTACTCTTTCAGAGAACTGGAGACAGCATTGCTATAAGATTCAGCTAACACACAGCTCATTTTTTTCAGTCTTACCTTCTCTTTGGTAAAACTGATTGTACACACTTTTGTAGCACCTCAGCTCTTCTGGCCACCTCAAGTCTTTTTCCACATCCAGCCAAAGTGTAAAGCTAAAATTTTGGTATTTCAAAATACAAACCTGTCTTACATGGACTGAATTTCTTCTGTTAATTAAATGAAGCACACCCTCCCTCCCTTGTACTTTCATCTTAAATGAGTTGAGCTTCAAGTTAGAATTACAGATTGAACATTTTTCCATACATGAAATCAGTGGATTGTATATAAACCAAGATGAAGTCACACAGTCAGATAGGGTCAAAAGCATCATAGAACAAAATGTCTTAACAGGCTTGTGGAAGGCAAGAAGGAAAGGGGCTATACATACTTCTTGGGAAATTATGTTCTAGATTAGAGATGGCCCAAATCCCATGAACCCCCTTCATGGTAGGACAACTCTTCTTGAAATGATTGGGCTAAATGGACAAAGTAAGTTTTTACAAAGTAGTGCTTGTTCCCAAATATTACAAAACAGTGTGATGGGCCTTGTAGATAAATCACTAGCACTAACTATGAATTGGACCTGGAAGCTTAGGTAGCCAGTGCAGCAACTTCAAAATCAATCATTACCCTGTAATGGTGCTGTTGCCTTGCCAGCTACTGGCTATTACATTCTGCACCAAGTTATGTCCAAAGCCTGCCCCATGCAGAACACATTCCAGTAGTCCAAACAAACGGGCTTTATATTTCTATCTTAGTGGGGTTTGTTTTTTACAGAGAGATCAGTAGGATCCACTGCTGTGAAGCATGCCATTTTTTATTTTTTGCAGGAAAATGGACAGGATGTGGTCGTGGCAGAAGTAATGTATTGGGTTACGAGCCATAAGACATGCTTCCCATCTACACTGAGTTTTGATAGCTACCATATTGGAGTAGATGTCTATGGAGATTCTCAGTCATCCAAGTCATGGTTTTCCCAAAGCTGCTTTTTTTTCCCAAGAGGCAACTAGACTTTGGTTTGAAGAAGCTTCTTGAATGAGAAGCGAAATGTCTTCAGAGAAAAACCAGAAAGTCCAATTGCCTCTTGAAAAAAAAAGCACATTTGGGACATATTGGAGTAGCTTAAAGTAAAGGATGAAATTGTAAAAGTAAAGTCAGAAATAGGAACACCCAAAACATAGTAAAAGAGACAATAGTTTGTATTTCCACCAAGTTCAATCAAAGGATGCTAATATTAGGCAATCCAAGCGCATTGTATTAACACCACTTATTGCTATTATGGGGAACCGCTGTGTTTATTTTTTATCCATTTACAGGTAGTCCTCAACTTCCAACCATTTGTTTAGTGACCATTTGAAGTGACACTAGCACTGAAAAATATGACATGAGCATTTTTCGCATGGCCACTGTAGCATCCCTGTGGTCAGGTGATCAAAATTTGAACCCTTGGCAACTGGCATGCATTCATGTATTTGCAATATACTGGGGGCATGTGCTCACCTTTTGCAACCTTCTGACAAGCAAAATCAACTGGGAAGCCAGATTTATTTAACTACTGTGGTACTGACATATCAACTGCAATGGTTCACTTAACAACTGTGGCAAGAAAGATCATAAAATGGGGTAAAATTGACTTAACTGTCTTGCCTAGCAACTGAAATTTTGGGCTCAGTTATGGTCACAAGGACTACCTGTACTGTGAATGTTAGGGTATTTTGAATTCTGATAATATGTCACAAATTTGCTTAAAGTAGATGTGCTGTGTAAGTCCACCAGCAGGTGGAGATCGTGTCTAATTCTTTTATTTCCTCTGGTTTTCCAGCAATGCTTTTAACATGGCTTCAATAAGAAAGCAGTTACTTCTACTTCCGTCAATCCTGTTCCTTTCACTGCAGTTGCCTGGCCAGATGTTGGAAAAGAGAGAAAGGGTGGGGAGAAAACAACTTTCCTTGGGGAAAAGGACAAAGAGAAAATGTAACCCCAGATGGCCCAAGTCTCCTTCCATGAATGTAACGCTTATGCATTCTTTTATGATTTTGTAATAAACTATTTTCATGTAATAGCCTTGACTCCGTATATTTCTTCAGGAGCAACCAGTAGCTTTTAAAAGAAGCAAGTTGGTTTGATTTATATTCGCCTATATTTTAAATCAGACTTTTCCAAACTTGTGCCCAACAAATGGCTTTGATGCTAGAGTTGATGAAGAAGGTCAAATATTCTTGAGAATATCTGATTGCAGAAGGATATACAAGAATGTACCAAGGCCAAATTGAGCCTGTGTAGTTTTTACATTCACTCTAACTATACTTCCCTTTCTATAACAAATAGTTCTTCCCTCCCCTCCTTTTCTGCGAATTATATATCTGCTCATCTCAACAGCCCCTCTGGATGGCTTACAAACAATATACAATTATCAGCAGAAAAATAAATTTAGTGTAATATTTATTAATCCCCAACTAAAACCAGAACTTGTACTAATTGATGGACATGGTAGATTTCCTAGGGCAGAAGTTAATTTGGGTATTGGGAATTTATGCCTCTGATGACAGTAAAGTACTGTTTTATAAACAAGTTATACAGATATTAATCATTTTCTTTTGAAAATGAATGTTTGATAGCAGATTAAAATTGAGTGATTTTCCCCACAGCTGGATAGAACATCTGAGGAGAAAAATCTATAAAATACCCCTTGCAAAACTGGAGTCCTGACAATACTATGCTTAAGGTTTTGTGAATAACCAGGTTCTTCAGAGGCAGCCATGAAAAACATTATGTCTTTTAGGTCTCATTGAACTGAAAATACTAGGACATAGTGAAAATTGAACTTCTATTGATTCATTTTTAATAAAATCTGAGTGTGGAATTGGGCATTTCTTTATATATATATACAGATATAGATATAGATATGTGTTTTCTTAAGTTTTCGCGGGCACTTACATGCATAGTATTCAGCTTTGTTCGGGTATTTTCCCACGTCATTATAGTTGTGCTTTTAAAGTTGTAGCAATGTTTTGGCAGA
>JANHFN010006571.1:66582-81556 GCA_032468175.1 Toxicocalamus goodenoughensis | reverse complement strand
TTTTATTGTGGGCATACTGGCACACATTAAAAATGAAATTCTGTTGCTTCCCCTCAAAAGTGTACACATACATACACACATATATACATGCTATATGCATGCATATGAATATACCTACACCCATACATATAAATATGTATAAATGTTAATCACTGTCCATCTTGAATGCATAGAGGAAAGAGGAAGCTTGAGAGTTCACAAGGCTGATATACTGTATGGAACAAAACTGTCTGAATCTGGATATTCTGCTTCGGATACCACAAAGCCTTCTCCCAGGAAGGCTGGGAGGAAAACAGCTCATGAAGAAGATGTGTAGTGTCCCAAACAATACTGCGGACTAAAGGTTGGGAGTCAGAAATTCCTTCTTGTACTTCCTTCCAAACTTCCTTCTGTAACCTAGAACATTTAATTATTTAACCCACAGTACTCCCTTCCTCTGCCATTACCTCTTAACGTATTCTGAAAGCCAGTCTTTAGCATACTGCCTCTGTAATTTTCTCGATTCTCATTTAGTGGATGAGCTTAAGTAGCCTCTTTACTTTTTTGCCAACTCTCTAAAAACTTGAATCTTTTACCTTAGATATTTGATGCAGAGTGTGCAACATACAAAATAATAGAGTTGGAAGAAACCTTGGAAGTCGTCTAATCCAACTCCCTGCTCAAGCAGGAGACACTATACCATTTTGGACAAGTCTCTTCTTAAAAGCCTCCAGTGATGGAACAGCCACAACCTCTGAAGGCAAGCCATTCCACTGATCAATCATTCTCACCGTTAGGAAATTTCTCCTTAGTTCTAAATTGCTTCTCTCCTTGACCAGTTTCCATCTATTTTTTCTTGCTTGCCTTCTGATGTTTTGGAAAATAGGTTGACTCTGTATGCCAGCCCTTCAAATATTGGAATACTGTTATCATGTCCCTCCTAATTTTTCTTTTCATTAAACTAGACATACCCAATTATTGCAATCATTCTTCATATGTTTACATCTCCATGCCCTTAATCATCTTAGTTGCTCTTTTCTGCATTCTTTCCAAAGTCTCTTTTTTATAATGTGGTGATCTGGTGATCTGGCTGTAGTATTCCAGATGTAATCTTACTAAGGTTTAAATTATTTTTTATTTTAAATTATTAAATTATATTTAATATATAAATTATGTGGATACTCACCTCCTTTTCTTTTTATTTAAAAATATCTACAATTGCTAAGCAAGATATTTGCTACTTAACTAAATGCTAACAATACACATAGCGGTTTTTTCCTTACGTAAATTATATATATTTTTCTGCTGCAGTTCAAGATAAAGTTGGAACAGGGAAGATACTGATAAAAAGGGATAATCAATTTGCCTCCAGGTGAACTGTCTTTGCAGAATTCAGAAGGCTATTTTTAACATAGATCTAGCTATAGTACCCCTAACCTCTGAAGATGATGCATATTTGAAAATAACCTCTGACTTTATGTTCCAAATGCAACATTTCACAAGCAGAATTGAGTTCAAAGTTCAGAGTTTCATTAAGTCAAAGGGGTATTTTGAAATCACTGACCCCAAAGTATACAGCTGCCTTATAGACTTGCTTTTTCTTGTATAAAATGTGCATTTCTCATTGCCATACAATGATTATGATTACTTAGGTGTAAACAGACAGGTAGTCCTTGACTTACGACCACAATTGAGCCCCAAATTTCTGTTGCTAAAAGAGGCATTTGTTAAGTGAGTTTTGCCCCATTTTACGACCTTTCTTGCCATGGTTAAGTGAGTCACTGCAGTTGTTAAATTAGTAACACAATTATTAAGTGAAACAGGCTTCCGCATTGACTTGGTTTGTCACAAGGTCACAAAAGGAGATTTTCCTTTCTATAGGAAGAGAAACTTGGTGACAACTTTGAAAAGAGCTCTGGCCTTCACAATGAATGAGGAGGAATTTTGGGTCCAAGTTAGAAGTGGTATTCAACAGGTTCTGACCAGTTCTGGAGAACTGGTGGTGGAAATTTTAAGTAGTTTGGAATACCACCTCCAACTGGCCCTGTCCCCATCTCTTCTCTGCCTGCCAAGTCCTAGCTGATCATCTGGGTCTTCTTTTGTTGGCCTGCACAGGAGAATGGAGCTGGAAAGCAGGTTAGTGGGGTGGGGAAGGAATGGGATTTTGCAGTAACCTTCCCCTGCCACACCCACCAAGCCACACCCACCAAGCCACGCCATGCCCACCAACCCGCACCCACAGAACCTGTAGTAAAAAATGTTGAATCCCACCATTGGTCCAAGGATCTCAGATTGTGCTCGATAATCTAAGCGAATTTTAGAAAAGCAATTTCACAAAGTCCCATTTCAATTCAAATGAACTGAGGATTGAAGTCTGTACAGCTTTAAAGATCGATGCCAATGATACAGCAGCACTCTCATTGATACACACACACACACACACACACTAAACATCTGGGGTCAAGCTTTTCAGGAGAGCTTTTTTTTTCATTTGTTACAAATTATTTTAAGGATTACAGTATCATGTATTGCATGTGTGTTTCCCTTACAAAATGGCAGGAAGCTCTTGTGAATTTTCAGCAGTCATGATCAGAGGGACTTAAAGGAGGTAAACAGGATTTGGAGACTATAGGCAACCAGAAGCCTAAAAATGTTACACGCAAGTATGTCTAACAAAATTCTTTTCTTCTTGTTATATCTTTCCTGGAAGATATAAAACCTTCAACTGTGCTTTCTTCATTCCATTTTTTATTCCATATTGCTCCACTTTGTCCTTCCAAAATAGAATAGTTAGAACTATTGTTTTGCTACTTCAGTAAGAAAACAAAGCTAAAGCAGACATATACATCTCCTTGTAGCAATAACAATAGCAGTTAGACTTATATACCACTTTACAGTGCTTTTACAGCCCTCTCGAAGTGGTTTACAGAGTCAGCATATTGCTCCAAACGATCTGAATCCTCATTTTACCCACCTCGGAAGGTTGGCTGGCAGTCAGCAGAAGTAGCCTGCAGTACTGCACTCTAACCACTGCGCCATTGTGGCTATATCGGTTTTAAATAGAGAAACAAACCCATTCACTTAAGCATACAGAGTAGTAGATTCTCACAAAGTGATGCCTGTTGTAATTTTGGGATCCTCCAGCTTAGAATTCCAACCCAAATTTTATGATAGAAGCAGAATCTACTATGTTGGACTGCTTTCTAACAAATTTGCACAGATGAAATGTCATAATTTTGTTTTAATACAGCATTTCCATAGTATATGTGGTTGGCTGCTATTTTAGGTCTTGGATGTGCATGTTGTGGTTTTAGTGATATTGATTTATATCCCACTTTTCTGGTTTTATATTTGTGCCATCAAGTAAATCTTATTTCTGGGCAACTACATGGACAAGTCCCACCAGTTTTCCTGGCAACATTTTTTGGAAATCATTTGCCTTTGCCTCCTTCCTAGGGTTGACAGAGAGTATGTGGCCCAAAGTCACCCAGTTGGCTTTGTGTCTAAAGAGAGAGTAGAATAAACAGTCTCCTGGTTTCTCTCTCCCTCTCCCTCTCCCTCTCTCTCTCTTTTTGCAAGTCCCTGCAATTTGTTTTGTTTTGCTTTGTTTTGTTTTGTTTTGGGTAAGATTTCACTACCGTAACAAATCAGCTCTTTTAGGACTTTCAAAATTTCTACTCATGCGGCTCTCCAAATGAATAATAGAAAAAGAATTTTATTGCATTCTTTGCTACTTTTCCTGCCTTATTAATTCCCACCCACCCCTTTATTCCTTCTTCAGTGATTCTTGTTTTGTTATTTCACTTCATCTTAAAGTTATGCTTACTTTTTCCAAAGCATGTTGCAGCAGTGATGGGGGGAAAGACCACCTGAAGCTCAAAGGGTATTCACCAACAGCTGTTGCAAACAATGGCATCCTACAAAGACTGATAGGATGAAGTTTCAAAAGCTCATGGGGCTACAGAACTGAAGCAAGGATTCCAAGCAAACGGTTAACAGTGCACAATTCATGCAGACACCAGTCTTATAAACCAGAGATTAACTGATCTTGAGGCTTGGGAAGCAACTTTCATGAACTGAAATCTAGCACAAAAGATATACTTGGAATTGTAACATCTCAGCCAAAAAAAATTGTTGCAAAGCATCAGAATTGGAGATTCACAGACTGTCTCCATTTAAGCAAGAAATGAAGTTCAGCAACATCCTACAAGAGAATTAGAGGAAAGTTAGTCTGTTGTTATTATTGTAAGAAACAATTAGGAAGCAATAACCCTTGTCTAATTGAAATCACCCAGAGTTGTTTGATAGATCTAGATCTTCTTTTTCCCCTTCTCATTTTTAGGATTATTGATTAAATAATATTTGCATTCACCATTCCAGTATTTCATGTGATTTCATAGTGGATCCTTCTCCTGCCTTCTGTTCTATAAATATATCTGCATTACAAAGTTTAATATATCTATGGCTAGTGACAGTATTCACATGGTACACCAAAACTATATTTTGTGGCTTTGTAGCTTAGTGTGCAAACACTTCCCACATAGCAATTTCTGATCCTTTATATCATGTGAACCCAAACAATTCATCTGAGTAAACCATTATTAAATTAATGATGAATAACTATGCCATGTGAACAAAAGCATTCTCTTCCACAAGTATTTTCAGAACTCTCATTCTGTAAAGGTGTGATTAAGATTAGTAACAGGATTCTCAGCCTCTGAAATGCAACTGTAATTTAGAAAACCAGTGGAAACTTTTGAACCTCTTAGGTTGATAAATTGCAATCCCCTGCACTTCAGCCAGCATGACCAGTGCTAATAAGGAGTGTTGCTAGGAGCTGAAGTTAGAAGGCCACAGTATTTTGCAGGGGGGAAAAAATCAGGGATTTACTTTTCTGTTTCTTGATGGTGCTTCAACGTCTCATATAGTCCTGTGTTTGAAAGAGGTACAAAATGCTTGTATGACTGGCCTCATCCATGTGTCAGGCCTAAACCAACATTTCAGAAGCTACAACAGGAAAGGAAACTAAAATGATAGCAATAGCAATAACACTTAGACTTCTATACTGCTTCACAGTGCTTTTCAGCCCTCTCTAAGCAGTTTACAGAGTCAGTATATTGCCCCCAACAATCTGGGTCCTCATTTTACCGACCTCCGAAGGATGAAAGGATGAGTCAACCTTGAGCCTGGTGAGACCTGAACCACCAAGCTGTTGGCAGCCGGCGATCAGCAGAAGTAGCCTGCAGTACTGCATTCTAACCACTGCTCCACCACAGCTCTTCATCCCAGTGTTATAGTTATAGCCCTTCCTGTCCTCCACAATACAATGTCTTTTGAATCTCTGAGGGAGATGGGCAGTTAACGATTGTGAAATAGAAACAAATAAAATCTATTCCATCTTTCTGATCCAATGCAGGTAGTCCTCAACTTATAATCAATCATTTAGTGATCATTCAAAGTTACGATGATACTGAAAAAAAGTGACATGACTGTTTTTTTCCCTCTGCACTTACAAACATTGCAGCATCCCCATGGTCACATGATCTGCATTCAGATGCTTGGCAACTGGCATGTATTTATGATGGTTACAGGGTCCCAGGTTCATATGATCACCTTTTGCAACCTTCTGACAAGCAAAGTCAATGTGGAAGCCAGATTCCCTTAATAACTGGGTTACTAACTTATCAACTGCAGTGATTCATTTAACAACTGCAGCAAAAAAGGTCATAAAATGGGGGAAAACTCACTTAAAAACTGTCTAGTTTAGCAATGAAAATTTGGGGCTCAATTGTGGTCTCAAGTCAAGGTCTACCTGTATATTTTTTCTTGAGTGTAAGCTGATACATAATGATTCAGAATACAGACCTAACTATTGCTGAAGGGAATGTGACTGCCACTAAATTCACATTCCTTTTTCCTCCCTCACTCCTACACTCTGGTACTATTTAGGGAATAAATACCTGATGTAACAAAATACCTCTATTCTCTATGCAGATATTAATGGAGGGTAAAAATTAAAGCATCCAGAGGGTGCCTAGATAGTCACCCAATTTCAGAGTCTCTCTATAGGTCTCCATCTTAATCACAGATGTCAAAACTCATAGCTAACTCTCAAGTAAACAGCTTACACAACATGGGGAGCTGTGGACTTGATGGAACTAGTTTAAAACAGGAATAAATGTAAACCTTCTGGATTAACCAGGTAACTGAATTCTGCCCATTGATATGACCACTTTACCCCACTGCTCAGTTTTAAGTGCATTATGAAAATACAGTGATCTTGCAAATGAAAACATTAATATTTTTTTATTTTTTTCCAAATTTTGTTCTATTATATTTTATTAATTTATTTGATTCATTTTATTGTTTCTTATTTCTTGTTTTAAATATAGTTTTACATTGTGTAAGCCACCTCAAGTCGCCATGGGCGAATAAGCAGCAATATAAATTAAATAAATAAATTTTTAAAAATAGGAATGTCTAATAAGTTCGCTACAATGTGTGCAAAGTCTAGTGCCTTTAAATATCTGTTTCAAAGGCAACATGATCATGTTTCTGTATTACTATTAGTATTTTTAAGTCCTGGTCTAAATGCAGTAACAACATCAAGCAAGAAAGAGATAGTATATTGCACCATTCTAGATACAAATTGGATACATTCATATCACATGTTTCATTCTGGTTACTGAGTTAAAGCACTTTGGGAATGAAACTATAAAATACCAAAATGGGCTTGGTTTGCACATACTAAGTTTAAAAAAAAGATTAACATTATCCAAGCTTGTGAAAATGCATTTGTTGGCATGCGACAAAATCTGAAATTGGAAATAAATGTGGCAACCAATCATCAGTTAAATGCTTGTTCAAATTGTCCAGAAGATTGGTCATGGTACTAAAATGACTTTGATGTTAATATCATTTTCATCATAATAAAGCTATCAGACTAATTATTTAGCACACACACACCCATAAAAAACTTACGTTGTTGCACCCAAAGTTTTATATGCACTGAGTGATCTTATTTTGGAAATTCACTTACAGACTATCAAGTTACATTTTACATAACTGTTTTCCTCCTTTTATGTAAACTGAAATGCCATTTAATTATAAGGAGCAGAAAAGCCAGGGCTATTTAAAAACACCAGTAAAGGGACCAGCAAGATTTTTTTTCATCACCGAATAGTAGAAGGAAAAACAAAACTGAAAGATGCAAGTGATTCAAGAGAATATGAATTCTGAAGTCTCTGTTAAGCAATCGACCTGCTGACGTCCTGATATAAGAGCATTGCTACCACCTACAATGTCTTGAAATTTTGTTCTTTGGCATTTGCACCAAGCTCTCCTTGAAATTAAACCTGTAGAAAGCAGCTAGTGTCAATACATGAAGAAGTCAAAAAGGGCATAGACATCTGTTTCCAGTTGATAATCCCTGATCAGCTCTATTAATATGAACAGTGAAGAACCAGCATTGATGTCTAAGTGCTGCAACAAATATTTGGCAGGAACCTGGAGGACCACAACTGGGTAAGTTCGCTGATAAAAAAGTCAAAGGCAGGATTTCTGTCCTATTTTTTTTTGTTGGGGAGGGGGGAGAGGATAGTCAGGATATGAGATCTTTCTTTCTTTATATAAAGTTGGGTGAAGCCTATTTTAGAGTGTATCTACAGTTGCATAACTTATCTTTGTTATAACGCAGAAAACCAATTGTCAGCCCTTGCAATTAGAAGGGTTTCTAGCCACTGCAGAAAAGATACTTGGGAAAGCTGGGAATCCTAAGAACCAAGTAATTCTAGATAGGTAATTTTAAAAAAATGACATCTACAAAACCCAATTTTACCAATAGACATAAATAAGCAGGCAGTATTTACAGGGGTGTGGTAGATCTAGCGTTGGCTTGGTTTTAGAGAAAATAGTCTGGTGCTGATGCCACTGTAGTCTTTCTTTGTGCATTGTGGGGAGTGAATAACTTCAGCTCAGCAATTTTTGTCCGGATGGTCTTTCAACATTCCAACCTCCCACATCTAACACCCTCCAGATGTGCTGGGCTTCAGTTCCCATCATCCCCTGTCAACTTACCAAAAGGCTGAACTGCTTCCTCCTTAGTTACCTGAAGGAGAGTCAAAGACCACAAGCAAAGCCCCAAATTTAGCTATTTCAGAATATATTTCAATCAGTGGTGGGATTCCAATTTTTTATTACCGGTTCTGTGGGTGTGGCTTGGTTGGTGTGGCAGGGGAAGGATACTATAAAATCTCCAGTCAGAGGTGGTATTTGCCGATTCTCCGAACTACTAAAAAGTTCCTCTACCAGTTCTCCAGAACAGGTCAAAGCCTGCTGAATACCACCTCTGATTTCAATTTTGACATATATGATATAGCTACCTATGGTTGGGGTTTTTAACATTAGAGTAAATTCCTAGCAGCATAATCCAATTTTCCTTTTTGAAACTAGAGGGAAAGAAGGAATAATCCTTTTCTTCACAGCCTTCTGTTGGAAAACTCACCCTCTCCCTACCATACTTGGATATTTTTAAAATGCCACGTGAAACCAGCAAAGTTAAAAACACACATGCATGTACGTAGGAAGAGTTTGTTTTCCAAAGGCCACTTGATCAGGACATGGTGCTCTTATGCAGATGTTTAAAAGAAGAAAAGACAGCTGTATGTAAGTGTATTAAATGAATCACATATTTTATCTCACAAAAGAAGCTGGATTCTAACATCTGGATCAAGATGTTAATAGCTCATAATAGCTCTTGGCAAGGAAGCTATATTTTGCTCTTGTGAAAGAAGTATCCAAAGCAGTCAGTTAATGGCACATGTGGTGTTATCTTGTACAAAAATATTGTAGATCTCCTAACATCAATTTTTTGAGAGTCATTTCAATGTAGTGGTTAAGTTATCGGACTAAAAACCTGGAGAGTATGCATTTTAGTCCCATATGAGGCACAAAATCAGCTGAGTGACCTTGGGCCAGTCATTTTCTCACTGCTCTAGAAAGGAGGCAATGGAAAACCACTTCTGAAAAACTTTGCCAAGAGAACTGCAGCATCTAGTCTTGGCAGTCGCTAGGAATCAAAAACTGTCTCAAAGGCACAAAAAACAACAACATAAAATCAAACATCCATTTAGCAGGTGGACATTACAAAAGTTCTAGCTGGCTAAGAACATTTTGTTATGATTTTATGGGGCCAGGAGTAGGTCCAGGAGTCCAGGGAACATTGTTGCTTCTTGGTTCCCCTTTGAGATGATATATGTATTTCTAATAAAACATTTTAATCTTGGGACTGGAAGTTGAATTTTTGCTTATCTATGAGAGCAAAGTAATATTATCCATGGCATCCTTGCCACAATTTTAATGAAAAGCAGACAAGTTATCATTGAATCAGGTGGGTTCTCAAATAGTCATATTTCAATCTATTCAGTACTTTAAAGGTTAAAGTCAACTTCTTCAACTATGCTTGAGGAAACAAGTAGCAAACACCGCATTTAGTATGACCCTGGTACTGCACACCAATTAGTACCTAGCTGTAATATTTTACACCAACTGAAGCTTCCAGATATTGTTTGGAAGCAGCACGATTGCACTAGTACCATATTAACTATGTTAATACATATTAACTATAGTTATATTATCTTGATAATTGGGCCACATCCTATTCACTGAAGAATGGTTGCAGCTAAGCAGGGGCAGTTATATAAATGCAATTTGCTATAGCTGTCATTTTGAGAACCAGTTAATGGGAAATCAAAGAGCATTCTCCAGCACAGGGTTAATGTAGTATATTTAACTACTCATTAGGGCTTAATATTATGGATAAACTTGGCCACTCTTGTTTAAAGAAATTTGCACTTAGCACCAAGTGGACAATTGAAGCCTGCTTCCTTCCATTTCTTCTGGTGCCATAGATTGATGGGGAAAGAGCTGCTTCTTGAACTATTATTGACGTAACTCATTTGAAAGGTTCAAACATGGGAAATGTTTTGTATGACATGGACAATCCCTCTGTCAGTATATTTGCATTGTAAGGAAATGTGTTTCAGTCGTTTGAATGTTCCCACTATCAATAAAGGCAGTCCTTGGATAAACAGCTATGAATATAGTTGGAAGTAACTTTGATGGCTTCAAAACAAAAAAGCAAGTTACTTCAATTCCACCAATATATTGGACTGTACTCCCACATGGATGCCATTCCTGATTCTGCTCTGCAGTCCCTCAGATAATCATTTTCAGGCTTGATGGTCTTAGAATGTTGAGAATTATGTCCACAGGAACAAAATTGGCATTGGGTAGAGAAGGAAAATAAATTGTCCAACCCCAACATTATATTTACTTCATGTCCATATCCCAAAATATCACAGCAATTTGCACAAAGGGGACCAGGTCACAAATTGAAAAATATGAAGCCCAGGTATTAGGAAATATACTGAAGCAAGAGTTCCAAAACATGGAGAAATAACCTTCTATGGGCCACAGCACTACTCTGTGTGTGTGTGTGTACACACACTTATTAGATGAGAGAGAGAGAGAGAGAGAAACAGACAGACAGAAAGACTAACTTTAGTGTCATTTCAAGTAAACCGTAGATGAACCAGAAATAAACTAACTTTTGACTACATCTGATTTAATGGATGAAAGAGATCTGGAGCTTCGTTCAAATTGGCAGGGTTCTTATGTGAAAGCCTCTCTAAGCATTTTTATATGAGATTAAGTCAATGGTAATGAGGACACTAAACCTATTACTTGCAGTTTCTATTGTCTATGTATTAAATACAGGAACATAATCTAATTTAATAGGGTTTTTTAAATAAAGGTGACAGCATCTGTCAGCTTTCCCTTTCACACCTTTCTGTGAAATGCAAAGCATTAACTTTACAAATAAACAATGAGGAGGGGGAGAGAAGTAACTGCAGGCCTCCTCCATTTCTTCAGACTTAGAATGCTTTGGTATATAAATGCACAATGAGAAAAGAGTGTGTGAAAAGAAATGTTAGCTTGAGAATTCAAAATAAAGAAATTCTTTATTTGGACAAATCCAGTCAGGATGCCTTCAGCAAGCTACTAACATATTAAGTGAGATTTCTCCTGAGAACTAAACTATCTCACTGGAAGTTTTAAAAGCTGGATGTTTGATATACCCTGGCTATGGTTCCAAAACTTTAGAGGCACAGATTGGCCTTTGTCCCATATAAAAGTAGTCTGGCACCCTCTAAGATACCTCCTGCAGTAAATGCTCAGCCCTGAACAATATGGAAATATATCTTACAAATTTGATCCAAGGGATCACAAAGATTTGCTTGACATTTAGTATTAATCTATAAATCTATGTACTCCTAATATTTCTGCATCTCATTTTTTACTTGTTTTCACCTTTCCATCATCTCAAGAGCAGCAAAAAGAGGGGGGGGGGGACCCGTTCTTTGTATCTCTAAACAGATTGAATGGCTTTTCTTTCTGAAGTGGGAGCTCAAAGCCAAAAGCCTTCAGCCAACTTGAACAAATTGTTGAAGCAAAGGGAAACAGCCTAACAGATCTTCGTGGTACTTTTAGATTCCTCCATGGTTGAAAGTTTAGCCCTCTGTCTTTTATATTTAACTTTGTCCTGAGCAGATTTCCTGAATCATTTATAACCTTCCTCCAAAATTTCAAGCAAAATATGTGCATACCTGCCATTAGTGAGTTTTTAGAAATCCTCACAATCCAGTCCATTCAGATGATTGTCTTCCTCATGTTTGTTTCTATATTTGGGGAGTCCAGAAATTTCTTTGCTCATGTGTTAGGGTGGAAAGAAATTTGGAAACATGGTCCCCCTATAAGCAGTGGTCTGCTGATAAATATTTAACAGCCAGCTCTTCCAGCTCTATTGCTAATGCCATGCCATGCCACTAGCCAACAAGTTGAGCACATACTAGGTATTAGGGCTTAGCTCTGCCTTCAGCCAACTCACAAAACTCCTAAAATTTTATCAATTGGCTCTCATGATCTATCTGACTATAGCACACCACTGCCTATGTGATGTGGAAAACTTTGAAGACCCTTCTTTCATGACAAAAGGAATATTAGGTACATAGACAGTTAGAAACTCAATAATTGTGATCCAATCCAATTTTTTTTGATAAAGTAATCTATTTAATTGATCTTTGGAATAGAGTTCCTTGACTTCAGCAAATTTTTTACACTGTCTCTTATGAGAGAATAGTAGATAAGATGACAAAATGTGAGGTGGTAACATAAGGATATGCATCCATTATGCATCCATATATATATATACTGTATTTGCAAGTGTACATCAGCGGTTAGACATCAAAGGGAAATGTCAAGTGCTGTATCACAAACCAGACCATTTATAAATGATTTAAATGAAGAATTAGAAAATTCTTCAAAATAGAGAAATTCAAAGTCCTATATTTGGGTAGGAAACGTCAAAAGCATGAATATAGGATAATGAAGGCCATACTGCCACCCAAAATCACTTTTTCATCAGATGGACAGCCATATAAACTTGATTAATAAACAAATAAATACTGAGCAGTACATGTGAATAGTATTGGCCCTGCATGGGAGAACAGAGCTGGAAAGCAGGTTAGTGGGATGAGGAGGGAATGGGGATTTTAGGGTATCCTTCCCCTGCCACGCCCATCAAACTATGCCCAGCAAGCCATGCTATTCCCACCAAGCCATGCCCACAGAACCAGTAGTAAAACAAAATTGAATTCCACCACTGATGGTGAACTTTGCTTTGCTGCAAGTGATTATATGACCATGTGTTAGTAGTAGTAGATCATCTACAAGATCTCTTCCCAGCTTTCATTGATTATGTACCATCTAGATCACATAGACAGATGTTATCCAGATGTTCTCTTTCAAGTTTTCCAACAGTACACTCATTGCCAATGTAACTGAATCTGTTGATTTCATCCTCTTCTTCTCTTTCCTTCCATGCTTCTCAGCATTACTGCCTTCTCCAAAGAGCTACAGTAGGTCTTTGCATAACGTGCTCTAGGTTTTATTAATTTTTAAACAATTGTATATTTGTATTATCTTTAAAACTACCAGTATTACTAGCACCAGCTAGGTTTGTTCACTTCATGGCAAATCATATGAGCTAGGATTTCCTCTCTCTGCCCCTCTAAATTTTTCTATCTTTTATTTCTATGACATTTCTAAAATACATTATAAATGTTCCATTTTTGCAATTACATAAGCAGGACAGAAATCTAACATTTCTTTAAAAGGCAATAAAACTAACTATGCTGTGGAATGGTTCCAAGATCCATCATAATCACAACAACCAACAGTAGGCTAGTTGGTTTGGCTTTTGGCACTCAAACTGTTTGAAGCTATAAGCTGTATTCCCTGGTTTTGTTCTTTTGCTCAGAGGTTTTGCCTGATCTTTGATTCCATAAGCCACCACAAGAAACAAAGTTGCATGCGGAGGAGAAAAAAGGCTTAAAATTGCAGCTTTGGGATAATTTTCTGTGATAGACTATCAAGCTAAATGTAACCAATATACTGTACTATTATACAAGTAGCCATCATATTGAAAGCCTATGATCTGTGTCACATTGTTATATTGTAAATCACCTTATCATGCTGGTATAGTTTAATAAACACTGACTTCAACAATATATGTTTCCTAAGGACAAGTACTGGTCAATTAATTAGTACAGAACACTTAATATAAAACCCAGAAATATTTCCAGAACACTCAAAAAATATTCTTGCTCTTTTTTTTTTACATTTTATAAACTAAAAAAAGATCATTAATATAATCTCAAATGTTGAATGTGGGAACTTATTTCTCAGTAAACATACCAAGGAACAAATGTGTATTCCCTTAGAAAGCTAGGGATTAAATAATTAGATGTCTATACAAATATTTTTTTTAATATAAATAATATAATATAAATAAGATTTCCAGTTGCTGCCAAGTAGCATACAATTTTGGATTTAAATCTATCCTCAGTTCAAAAGTCATGTTTCCCTTGAACTGAGCTCCACTAGATGGAAAAATCCGTGCAGTTTTCTTGATAACTGGATAAGTTTGCCACATTTGTCCCAGGATATACGTACAAGTTTTTAACTTTCCAATCTAGCCTACAGAACTGTGATTTCTTAGTGGCTCCCATCCTCAGTGTGATGGCTAAGGGAAGGTGCAAGACTATCTTTGATTTCAAGTGAGTGAATTATTTTCTTATGGCTAAAACAATTGAATTTAGTGGCATCACACTGCAAATAATTATGCCACAAAGTATCAATATGTCCATAACCTTTCTTTCTCTTTTCTTTCATTTTGGATAAGGCAAACTCCAGAGAAAAACTGCCTGCTGGCTCCATGTCACATCATCTTGGAACTGGAGTGATCTGCTTTCTATTCCAAATGAAAGCTATCACTTGATCAAAAGCAGCTGCATGAGGACTGAATCTTTTCCCCTCTTTCAAGAAAGAGACTCCAAATCTGAGACTCATTTAAAAAGGGAGGAATGAGCTTGTAGAGAAATTACATCCTTTGATTTGATTCTTGACTGGACTCCTTCCCTTCATTTTCAAAGTGGGAACTATTTTTTTTTTAATTTCACAAGCAGAAGATGGCATCATTTGCAGTGAACTGCAATGCAAATTTTCATCAGCAACCCCTTTTATTTGCTGTGACCTCAAAATGTTGCTTTCATCTGATCTGCAGTTCATAAGTGAAGCAGCCGTAAGTTGCGCTTAGCTATTTTCCCCTTATCCCGACATAGTGTTTTCCATAGATACAGCTTAATCAAGTGGTCGCCAACCAATGGGCCGGGGACCACTGGTGGTCCATGAGAAAATTTTGGTGGTCCACAGAGAAATGTCACACATCCCCCAAAGCACCCACCAAAACAATTAATCCAGGCTGTGCGGGAACACAAGGCTGCACCATCCACATGGCCTGTGGGAACACAAGGCTTGCGTCACTTGCCTTGTGAACAACATGAGGTAGTGAGGGGAGGGGGGGGGAAAGGGCGGA
>JANHFN010006571.1:49696-66482 GCA_032468175.1 Toxicocalamus goodenoughensis | reverse complement strand
AGTTAATCAGGGCCGCCATGGCTTGCCTCACTGGAGGTTTCGAAGAAAAGACTGGACAGCCATTTGTCCAGAATGGTATAGGGCCATGATGGCGAACTTATGGCACGCATGCCACAGGTGGCACGCAGAGCCATTTGTGCTGGCATGCGAGCTGTAGGTAAACTTATCTCACTACACACCCGCTCACCTCACAGCTGATTTTCAGCCAGTTTGAGGCCTTTTCTGGCCTCCCAAAGGTTTGAGGGAGGCTTCTGCAGGCTTTGCAGGCTGAAAATTAGCCCTGTTTCATCACTTCTTGTTTTTCTGAAAATACCAGAAGTGACGGAACGGGCCTAGTTTTCAACCTGCACAGACTGCAGAAGCCTTCCTCAAGCCTCTGGGAGGCCGAAAAACGCCTCAAAACAGCCAAAAATTAGCTGTGAGGCACAGTGCAGGTAAGGGTGTGGCAGGAGGTGGGGTGGGGATTGCATGTGCATGCGTAGGGGGCATGGGCATTGCCTTCTGGGTGCTGGCATGCAAGTGCGAGCGTGCAAGCATGTGCACAATTTTTGGCACAGGAGCCCAAAAAGGTTAGCCACCACTGGCCTATAGTCTGCAATTTTTTCCTCTAGAAATCCATTCATGTTCCCACACCATTCCAAGGGTGTTTATTCCATATTGTATAGCTAAATGTCTATGTAGATTCTCAGTCCTCCAGGTCATGGTTGTCCCAAAGGTGATTTTTCAGGAGGCAACTGGACTTTCTCATCCAAGAAGCTTCTTCAGCTCTGATTGGATGAGAAGTGAAATGTTTTCAAAAGAAAAAAAACAAGAAAGTCCAGTTGTCTCTTGAAAAAGCACTTTTGGGTCAACCATGACCTGAATGATCGAGAATCTCTACATACTTTTAACTAAACATATTTCCATTGCAATTATTGGAGCAGATCTTGATTTCATCTTGGAAAAGATTAGGCAGACCTATTTGAAACAAAAGAGAGAATCTGATGTTCTCCAAACCATTTTAGATTTTATAATCTCAGATTTGTTTATTTATTTTGATTTGTTGCCAAAATTGAATTCCTAAATGTTAACCTGGTTCCAAATATTTTCCTCCTAAAAATAGCAGGCTCAATTACTCCTATTTAGAACATGGGTGTAAATAGCTACTAAACCTTGCTGAAATCAATGAAGTTACTCAAGAATTGTTGTCAATTATACATTGATATACAGCTTGTTTAATACTTAGAACCATTCATGTAGCAATGCTTCAAAATTACAATGGCACTGAAAAAGTGACTTACGACTGGTTCTCACAATTAGAATTAGAATTATTTTATTGGCCAAGTGTGATTCAACACACAAGGAATTTGTCTTGGTGTGAATGCTCTCAGTATACATAAAAGGAAAGATTCATTCATCAAGAGTCAAGAATCATAAAGTACAACACTTAATAAGTCATAGGGTATAATAAGCAATCAAATCATACTAGGAAACAGTCAATATAAATTGTAAGGATGCAATCGACAAAGTTACAGTCATACAGTCACAAGTGGGAGGGGAGGGGTGATAAGGAGTGATGAGAAGATTAATAGTAACAGTATTGCAGACTTTGTAAATAGTTGGGCAGTGTTGAGGGAATTATTTGTTTAGCAGAGTGATGGCTAGAAAAAACTTTTCTTGTGTCTAGTTGTTCTGGTGTGCAGTGCTCTATAGCATCCTTTTGAGGGAAGGAGTTGAAACAGTTTATGTCCAGGGTGTGAGGGGTCTGTAAATATTTTCACAGCCCTCTTTTTGACTCATGCAACGTACAGGTCCTCCATGGAAGGCAGGTTGGTAGCAATTGCTTTTTATGCAGTTCTAATTATCCATTGAAGTCTGTAAGAAGTAGTTTTGCCAGCGGACCTGGGGACCACAAATGGAGACCGAACCAATCAAGGGACTGATTTGATTGTTGTTGCTGCTGGGATGGGGGCTATTTGTGTGTTGTCGTTTTTTAATATGGTGGTTTTTTAAAATTTTTAAGCTGCCTGGAGTCACCTATGGTGATGAGGATAATGATGTTATCTAGTCATGTCTTGACTCTTTGGCGATTTTATGGGCCAGGTGTCTCCACACCTTTTGATCTTGCACTACATGTAGTCCTTGACTTATGACCACAATTGAGCCCAAAATTTATGCTGCGCTAAGCGAGACTTTCACCCCATTTTACGGCCTTCCTTTCCACTGCAGGTGGTCCTCTTATGACCACAATTGAGCTCAGACTTCTATTGCTAAGGGAGACATTTGTTAAGCGATAATTTGTTAAGCCTCGTTTTATGACCTTTCTTGCTTGCAGTCGCTAAGCGAATCACTGCAATTTTTAAGCTAGTCACACGTTTGTTAAGCGAATCTGTCTTCCCCATTGGACTTTGCTTGTCAGAAAGACTCCAAAGGGGATCCCATGACCCCTACGACCGGCATAAATACGAGCCAGTTGCCAAGTGTCTGAATTTTGATCACATGACCATGGGGATGCTACAACGGTCGTAGCTGTGAAAAACGGTCAAAAGTCATTTTTTTTCAGTGCCATTGGTCACTGAACGAACTGTTGTAAGCTGAAAATTACCTGTATTTCTCTTGAGATTTTCTGTGCTCTGGCCGGGGTCAGCTTTGATGGTTTTCAGCCACCGTGTGCTTTGACATCCTGGTTTCCTTTTACCGCTGACCCTTCCAGGCATAATTGCTTTTTCCAATGAATTCCCCTGCCTGGTGTGGCCCAAGTAAGTGAGACACAATTCCGTGATTTTGCCTTCCAGTGACATACCTGACGGGCAGCTCTATACATTTGTTAAATAAAATAATAATAGGTAAAATAAATGCTGATGGGTGCTCAAGCCACAGTCTGCAACACAATAGTTTTTTCTTACATGGCCGCTGCTCCATCCATCGCTTACTCCCTGGCTACTATCCGCTTGGACAAATGGACAGTCTCCAAATGGATTCTGGAAGCTGCTGGGCTTGTAACCTCCCACGGTCTTACGGGGCATCAGTTTCCAAGGAGTTAAAAATGCATTTATTCACGGAGCTTGAAACAGGAACGTTGGGAGGCTGGTCTTCTGCCGAAAGAGGTGTGTGTGTGCCAATCGCTTCCTCCTTGCATTTTCCTCCTGGCTTCCCCTCCTCCCGCTCAGGGTTTTCTGAACTTGCTCTGATGCTACTTAGCATGCAGGGTGAGGGTTTATTTTAAGCGCTGACGGCATCAGGCAGATTTGTACTAATTGCCTGCAAAAATCATGTTCCCCAGTCTTCCCAGCACTGTCAGAGGAAGACAATGATCAGTGATTGTGCCTGCGTGGAACCAAACCCCACCACCCCCCTTTAATGAAACAATGGCACTAGTTTTTGAATGGCAGCCTAACACGTGCAAACACGTATGTGCATGATAATTGCAGACAAAACTAGTAGCAAACCGTGTGTCCAGTTGGAGAGCAGGTGCTATTTCAAGAAAGGCTCCGTTGTGCTGGCTTGTTATTTATCGCCTCTGAATGTATGAAAAACGAGCATGAAAACAATCTCTCTTGTTCTCATTAAAACAAAACGGGTATTCTGCTTTTATCTTCGCACTCTGTGGACTGGGTTTATTTCGGTTTTCTTTCCCCGTTCGATAGCGAAGTTTTGTTCCATTGTCGGTTCAAAAATAATAATAATAACGCTTCTGTATTGATTGGCGGGTGGGGTAAAAAGCATTCTAACCCCCCCTCCTCCTCCCCATTCAGTCCTCTCCTCCTTTGGACTGCTGATGATCCGTTGCAGAGTGAGCCAAGTGTGGATAAAAAGGCAGATTATTAAGGGCAACCAAAGGAGTGTGACCGTGGCTGTTTCTTGGATGGGAGCAGAAACAGTTGCAACCTCGTAAGAGGCAATTAAAATATCAGCCTCAACGTATATTGTTGGTTTTGAAATTGATGTGAACTGGGATTGCACAAGGTTGCTGGTGCATGGAAATTGTAGTCAGATTTTTTTATTATTATCTACAACTATCTTAAAAGTAAGCATACTTCGACTTAAGACCATTCGTTTAGCCGCAATTATTATTTTTATTAGTTTATGACATATAGTATAAAAGTGCAAAAGAAAACAGTAGGAAAGCAGGGGAGGGAAAAGTTGGAACAGGGGGGGAAAAAAGAAAGAAAAGGCCTTGTTTTCCAACTCCCTTTGGTGCAGTCGAACAAGGTAGTAACATCAAAGCTCAACTTTTTACTTTTACAGAATAGTATAAACTAGCCATTTCTATAACAACAAGCAGTGAAGCCCCGAAATCAAAGTTTCATTCCCCCCCCCCACCTCGAGCACAAAGTCCAGAAGTGGTTTCCAAGGAGGAACAAAAGTAATTGCGCTTTTTTCCTTTAACCAGAGCAGTTCAGTTTGTCCATCTCCGCTGACGCCATAAGCTTTTTCAACCATCCGTCCGTTGGTAGGGATCAAAGAGCATTCGTTGAGTGACTGCTCAAAGTCACAACGGCACCGAAAAGAGAAACTAGAGACTTGCAGTGTCCCTGATCCAAATTCAGGTCCTTGGTAACCAGCCTGCTTGAAACACGATCACAGAGTTGCTTTGAAATGAGATGGGTGGCAAAACAAACAAACAAACAAACAAATCTGTGACCTTCCCAGCCAGTTTCCGACAAGCAACATCCGTGGGAAAACCTGGATTTGCTTAATGGCCACGGGATTCACTTAAACAACCCTGGTGATTTGCTTAAGCGAAAAATATAAATTCGGGCAGGACTTCCTTAACGGTTGCCTTGCTTAGCAACGGAAGTTCCCATCCCAATTGTGGTCATAAGGAGCACCTCTATGCTTTTCTTTTGCAAATCTATATTGCTAACACCTCCTATGGACTTCCTCCTGTGGGGAAATAACTTTGATATTCGGGTATTATTGTGGACTTGGACAGCTGAGAGACTAACAGGGCAATTTAAATAGCTAAACTGATACACTTATCTCTGCGCAGAAAACATCTGATCTTCGTCTTTTCCCAAAGGGCAAGAATCTCTTTTATTGGTATTTACTCCCAGAGTGCTGTCTGATTTACTCTTCTGATATTATATTTTGGAAGCAACTCAGCCGAGTAGATAAATAACTAGAAAGGCGGTAAGTCTGTGGAGATCCTCAGTCATCCAGGTCCCAAAGGTGCATTTTTTCCCCAAGTGGCAACTGGACCTTTTTTTTTTTTCCCTTTGAAGACGTTTTGCTTCTTATCCAAGAAACTTCTTGGATGGTGGGGAAGGGAAGGATTTATCCTCCTGGCAGACAGCGAGTCATTTGCATTCTGAGAGAGTCCTTGAGGCCACGTGGAGGGTTTATCTTGTGTCCTCAGGGTCACCTGAGTAGTGCAAATGGGTGTGCAGAATGTTTTGTGCCCTGTGTCCCTTCACCGTTGAAAAAGCACAGGCTGTTGGGGATGAGTGTGCGTTGTCTGCATCTCAAACTGAAACGCCAATGGTTCCTGTAGTTTGCATTTTTTTTTCCTTGTAATTCATTCATACTCTCCCTCATCATTCGAAGGGTGTTCATCCCAAAGTGCTTAGCTAAAGGTCTATAGAGATTCTCAGTCATCCAGGTCGTGGTTGTTCCAAAGGTGTTTTTTCCCCTCCTCTTTACACATCTCCATCTGTGCTTAACTCCCATGGAGAGAGAAAAAAGTTGTAGAAATCAGGCATCGTTCACGTCATAACTGCCTTGCTCAGCAAAGAAAATTCAGCTCCCAATTGTGGTCATAAAACAATGACCGTCATCTGTACTGTGTATTCTGCATTTGTGCAAACTAAGATCTTTCCCCCAGAAATAGGTTTTCCAGTTCCAAAACGTTTGGGCTATCATGTGTAATTTATCAGTGAGGGCTAGTAGCTTATTGGCACGTGTGAACTCATTCGTTCAACTTTCCTCGGGAGTCTAAATAGATCATGGATGAGTGTCAAGGTCTGTAGACCAGTTTATTCGCCTCCCGCCTAACAGATTCTTGCTATCTTGATTTAACCCTGTAGATAAGAATGTATTGCACAAAGGTTAATCCCCCCCCCCTTTCAGTTCTTTTAAAAGTAGGACACCTATTCTCTCCCTTTCTGCTTTTCAAATATATAAATAAGCCTTCAAACAGACGGAATGCGATTCAAACAAAAATCTCGCCGATCAACCGTTTGCAAGACTCCATGAGGTCCTCAAAATATTGGGAGAGCAGAACCCCGCAGGGCGGTGTTCAGCTTTTGAAGAATTGCTGGGGAAAAAAAGCAAAAGATATCTTTGCTTCCATTCAACCGTTTTGTTTTTTGGCTTTGTTTCGAGGTTGGTTGGGTTTGGTTGGAGATGCACCGTGCTGAGATGAGAAGCAGTGGAGGCTGTGCGATTCTACCTGGAGGCAAACCCTGGAAAGAATGAAAACATATCTACATGGCTTGAGTTGCTCATTCATGGTACGCTAAGTCAACGTTGTATAATAGCAATAGCACTTAAGACTTATGCACTGCTTCACAGCCTTGTCTAAGTGTTTTAGAGAGTCAGCCTTTTGTCCCCAACAATCTGGGTCTCCTCATTTTACCCACCTGGGAAGGATGGAAGGCTGAGTCAACCTTGAGTGGGTCAGGATCGAACTGCTGGCGGTGGGGCAGAGTTAGCCTGCAATACTGCATTATAGCCACTGTGCACCATGGATGGAAGAAAGAACAATAGCATTTAGACTTATATACTGCTTCACAGTGCTTTCCTGCCCTCTTTCGCGATCTACAGAATCAGCCTCTTGCCCCCAACAATCTGGGTCCTCATTTTACCCACCTCGGAAGGAGGGAAAGCTGGGTCAACCTGGAGCCTGGTGAGATTCGACCTGCAAATCTGCAGGCAGCCAGCAGTCAGCAGAAGTAGCCTGCAGTACTGCACTCTAATCACAGCGCCACTGCGGCCCTTAGTTGTTTGCTCAGTTGCAAAATGGATTTGTCCATTCGTCATACAGGCAGACCTCGGGTTTATGAGCACATTTGGGATCTTAATTTCCATGGCTAAGCAAGGCGGTTGTTCAGGGAGCTGTGCCCAAGTTTACAACGTTTCCTGCCAGGGTGGTTAAGCGAATCGCTTCCGTTGCTGTGAAGCCAATCCAGTGTCCTCCATTGACGTTGTTTATTGGAAAGTGACCACGGAAGGTCAACAAATGGCGATCACAGGATCCCAGGACCACCGCAACTGTTTGTAAATACATAGCGGTTGCCAAAGTGCCTCGAGTTTGATTGCATGACCGTAGGGATGCTGCAATGGTTGTAAGTCATAAGTCACTTTTCCACTGCTGTTGAAACTTCAAACAATTGCTGTGAACGAATGTGATGACCCAAAGGGGCGTGGCACAAAGGCAACACACCCAAATAAGCAAAAAGAGTCCCTTTATTATCTCTAACTTTGCCCCCAATGTCCAGGTCACCTTCAACTGGAGAAAAACTCTCCCAGGAACAGCTTTTAACTGTAGAAAATTCAGTCCAAAACAAGGGACACGCAAACTGTAGCTAAAAATCCAAACAAACCAAGCTGAAGTAATTAACTGGACAGGGCAGAAGAAGGAATTTCAGACTTGAAAGCACAGCAAAACTCACACAGTTGGGAAGACGCCAGGAGCACAGATAAGCCACAAGAGATACAAGATAACTTCACATTTGCTCCCAACAACTTGCTATGTGCAGCTTCCCTTTTTTAAACACTGTGTTCCCAGCTGCAGCTAATGAAGGGAATCAGGGCCCTTTCCTCCCCCATAAGCCACGCAACTCATGTTTCTCTCTTCTCTGTTCCTCCCTGCGTGCCCTAGGATGAAGAGGGGGTGGACTTGGGTCTTCCTCTGAACTCCCTCTCTCTTGTTCTACCTCTCCCTTGCTCTGCCCAGCTGGACTTTGCTCTTCCCAGTTTCTTCCACAGCCAAATGAGCCACACTCCCACTACCTGTCAGCTGTTTGGCTTCCTCCTTCCGAGTCAGATTCCGACAGGGGCATGACAGGTTGTAAGTCAAGGCCTGCCTGCCCTGACATTGCATGCTTCTTATCCTGGCCTCCTCCCCCCCCACGGGAAACCTCAATTTATTTTTCCCATTTGATTATGGCCTGAGTTGACCTTAAAGAAATAAGAATGCAAGGAATGTTTTCAGCCTTTGAAACAATCTGGAAAAAAGAAGGGGAGGGGGAAATGAATGCAAAGGAAGAGAGCAGGGAAGGAGAACGCTGAAAACAGCCAAGGAGGGAGGCCCTTGTTTGTTGGTTTTTCTCTTTTTTTTTCTTTTTCTTTCTTTGGCAAAAGGTGCTGAATAGAAGCAATTGGCACTTCATGTTCTCCTTAGCAAAGAAGACACAATCAAGGTCATGTTACAGCTGAGTCAGTCACTGGGTGTAAATAGTCCTTTGGCATCCTTTCCCAACTCAGCTTCCCCCCCCCCCTTCTGTGTTAGACCTTTGGCAGCCTTCTGCATTGAGCTGAAATTGGCCAGTGACAGGATACAGAGGAACTCCGAGGCGGTGCAGACTTGGCCCTTTTTCAGAGGTGCCCAATATGTGGACATTCAGTGAGAATTAACAGAATAATAACAGAGGGGGAAGGGAGAAATTGGTCATCTAGTCCAACCCAAACAGGAGACCCTACACCATTTCCGACAGGTAGCAGTCCAATCTCTTCTTAAAAGCCTCCAGGGATGGAAGCTCCCACAACTTCCAAAGGCAACTTCTGTTCCATGGGTTGATTGCTCTCACTGTCAGAAAAATTCCTCCTTATTTCCAGGTTGAAGCTCTCCTTGGTCAGTTTCCATCTATTATTCTTTGTCTGGCCTACTGGCGCTTTAGAAAACAGCTTGACCGTTTCCACCTCTCTGTGGCAGCCTCTGAGATATTGGAAGATACCTCTCCTGTCTCCCCTGGTCCTCCCCTTCCTTAGACTAACCAGGCCCAGTTCCTGCAACCGTTCATCGTATCTTTTAGCCTCCAGTCCCCTCATCATCCTGGTTGCTCTTCTCTGCCCTCTTTCTAGAGTCTCAACATCTGTTGTAGCTTCTCATCTCTTTTCAAGCTTTGCATCCTTGGGACAAAGCTGGAATATCTTTCTTGCAGGGAAGAAAAGAGTTGGGTATTTATGTACTTGTTGATGCATCTGCTTATCTCCTACCTTGCTGGTGCAGTGGCTTAGTGCTAGGCTTCTCGGCTGGAAACTGACAACCCAGGTTCGAGACCCGAGTTCCACACGATGGGGTGAGCTCCCATCCTCACCTCAGCTCCTGCCAACCTAGCAGTTCGAAAGCACCCAAATGCGAGTAGATTAATAGGTACCACTTTGGTAGGAAAGTAACAGAGCTCCGCGATGCCATGCTGGCCACATGACCACAGAAATGTGCTGGCTCAGTGGCCTTTAAATGGATGTAAGCACCACCCACTAGAGTCAGCAACCACTAGTGGAGTAAAATCTGCAGGGACTCCTTTTTTTTATCTCCTACCTGACTTCCAAGGGATGTCAGGCGATTTCCAAGGGGGCCTGTCTGCAGTTTATGGTCTAAAATTGTAGGGATTTCAGTTGTGCTGCTGGAGTTGACATCTTGAATTGAATAGAGATAAAACCACATCTACAGGCCATTCACATCTGATTTTTGAGCTTCCAGGCTAATTGCTGAGGGTGCAGATGCAAGTCACGGGATCACTTGGGGGTGTGGGGTGTGGTAGAATAGCCATCAGAACTTCAGAACTGTGTCCTAAGCACCTTTAGGGAGAACCTGTCTTAACTTCCAATGATCATAAGTTAAAGACCACCTATATCCTTTCCAACCTCAGGAAGATGGTTAGAGGAGAGCCTTTTAACAGGAAGGAATGTTTAAAAGTCTGCATCTCTCTAGCGTCCTGATCCGTGCTTTGAATGGTACAGTCTTCCATGGGACCTGATTTTTTTTGGGGGGGTGTGTGTTGTTTTTTAATGCACTTTCTCTCCCTCTCTGCAAGTCAAAAGATACGAAAAACATCAGCTACCTGTCCCGAAGGACTTTGGGGAAGGGTAAACTGCGGAACAGGAGCAGACAATGTGCTGGATTGGAGCCACAAGGGAAATTGGAACCACACGGGAAATCACACATCGGCTCCAGGACTGAAGTTAATTGCACCTGTATCCCAGGTTGCTGTAATTTGCATTTCATTCTCCTTAACCTGGCAAGTGCCAGACTCAAAACTTCATGGCTCTGCAAATCCAGCTTGTAGATTCGTGCCCCCAAAGAGAAAACATTGTTCTTTATTTAAATAATTTTCTCTGGAAAGTCTTTGGGTTGACGTTCAGAATCCTTCTCAACAAATGGCTGCATATTGAAGAACGTGGAATCCTATGGCTGGAAGGGACCTCTGAGGTCTTGTAGTCCAGTGGTCACCAAACAGAGGGCTGGGGACTACTGATGGTCTGCGAGAACATTTTGGTGGTCTGCAGAGAAATGTCACCCCAAAGCACCCCTCAAAACAATTCAGGCTGCGCGTGCCGCCCACATGGCCTGTGGGAACACAAGACTTGTGTCACTTGCATTGCGAACAACACGAGGTAGTGAGGGGAGGAGAGAAACTTGCCCCACGGGCCCCATGCGCCTGGCCTGGCCACTGGGCTGCTTTTTTCTGCTTCTTTCTTCTGCTTTTGGCTGCATGCAAGGAAAGCAGCAAAAGTCTTTCTTTCTCTCCCCCAAACTCCACCAGCAATGAGTCTTTGGGATCCTGCAAGGCATCCTGCTTCAAGAGGCTGCGCCGGCGAAGACTCATTCCTGGCGGAGTTTGGGAGAAAGAAAGACTTCTGCTGCTTCTGCTGCTTTCCTTGCATGAAGCCAAAAGTCTCTCTCTCTCTCTGTCTCCCCATGAGAACAGAGCTGGAGATGGTATCCTGTGATCCCAAATAAAGAATGATATTTTTCTGCAGACTTTTTTGGGATTTTCCTGGGTCTCTGGTCTGCAGGATTTAAAATTATGAGTTTGGTGGTCCCTGAGGTCCAAAAGCTTGGCGACCCCTGGCTTAATCCACTTCTCAACCACTCTGTTGATGGCCCAGTCAAATGACTCCCAGATGATGGGATCAGCTAGCACCTATTGTTCACTTTAGGAAGGTTGCACATTTCTCTCACTCTTGTAATCCCTGAGCAATGCTTTTCAGGACTATTCTGCTTTGAGAAGCAGGAGATTCCAATTTTTTTCAAATTGATATCCCCCTTCTGTGTTTTCCAGGTCTCCAGTTCTCAGATGCTGACCAACAATAGTGGTGGGGGTGGGAAACTATTATTTGAATTGTTTTCAAATATACAGCAAGTTTAGTGATATTCCAGGGAGGGGAACCTATTTCATGAAGTATCATTACTAGCAATAATCTATATCCACAAAGAGCAAGCAATATTAGCTGTCTCTGAACTTTTCTTTTTTTGTTAAACCAGCAAAAGTTTCAACAGATGATTAAACCAACCAACAAAATTTGACTATTAACTGATATTAATTAGGGTGACTGAGGATGTGTTCCTGCTGGCCCAGTGATGTTTGGTGAGAATGGATGGAAATAAAAGTCAGGAGAATTCACCAATCCTTGTTCTTAATTTACCATCTGTACTTTAAATAAGGCCATGATTAGATACCAGCCTTAGTTCTGCAGCAGGGTTGGAATTGCAGCAAATTTTATTGAAGGCATCATTTCTGCTGGTTCAAGGACTGGTGGGTAGGTTTTTAAGTCCATTCTCCAGATCCGCCAACATTTTGGGGGAGGGCTCTTGTTCTTCCATCCTTCACAGTCTCTTAATCATCAACAATTTGTATAGTGTTTGTTATGGAGTGCTATAAAAGCTTCATTTATTAATTCCAACAGTTCAAACAGAGCAGACCCAACTATTTTTCTAGTGAGTTGACATAAGCAAATTCCATCCCTTAGCTGCTTCTGATTCAACAACGTGATAAATGCTTTGGCTTCCAAATATACTCAATTTCAATTCCTCAGAAAGAAAGTAGAGTGTTAAAAAAATTACAAACACAGATACACAGCAAAATGAAAGCTTTTGCTTTGTAAATTTCCTTTGGAAAACTGTTGGCTGAAAGGCCTAATTTAGTCTTTTGCAAAGTCTCAAAGACTTTCCTCATTCACTATTTGCAGGGATACCAGAATGGCCAAGCAATCTGACTTTAACCTTCTTCTCATGACTCTGTCATTGTCCTCTCTCAGTCCATGATTTAACAATTTTCCTATGCACTCTCAAGCAGCAGAAGAGGAAAGGGTTAGGAAAAGGTCTGTCACTGCAACAGAAAGGGGTGGGATGAGTTGCGCTAAAGATTGCTAGCGAGGAAAGATTCATATACAGGCTCCATCCCCACTGGAAAGATGCCAGCTGGATGTGGTCTTTCTTTCTGAGCTGATCTTTTGGCTTATACAAGGCCATTTGCACACCACACCCTTCCAAAGCCATACTGATGTCCTACATTTTGTACAGCTGAGAAGGATTATGCTCACACAGCTACATATACTCAGAGTTTGGCCACTAATTTATTATAAATTGGGTAGTGAGGCATTTATTAAATGATTTGATTAATAGTGGGTGATAACTAACAGGGAGAATATAAATGCTGTGGCACTTCAGCAGTTACCTATCTAGATAATAGTAATAATAATTCACTCCATTGGTAAATTATCATCTTTTTTCATTTTTCTTCCTTTATTCCCACATACATCAATTCAGTTATGGATCTGATATAATAAATATTTCTGTTTAGAAAGCACCTGGTGATTTCCTACCCCCATTCCACCCCCTTCACCATAAACCATAAAACACTGAAGATCATGTTAAGGTCAGAGAGGTGAGAAAAAAGAAATAAGATATTATACAGATGAGGGGGGAAAAGAGAGGTGAGGGGGGAAAAGATAACATACTTGCTAGAGCAGGGCTGTCAAACTCCCAGCCTGTGGGCCAGATGCGTCAACGTTGGCCACACCCATGCCTGGTTTAGCAACGGGGAAAAAGTCATGATACATCACATGACAATGCCATGACAATGTGAGTTTGACACCCCTCTGCTAGAGATTGACAAATATTAGCAAGTAGAGTAATGTATAAAACTTCAAGTTTTTATTTTCTGAAAATCAGGCCTCTTTTCATATTTCTGTTTTCCCTAGCCCATGCAATTATGGCTAAAACTTGCAATTAGTTTTGAATGGAAGTCACTGTTGCTCATTATTTGACTCACAGAACTTTTTTTGTAAAAGCTTTTCCTCACAAATAATATAATGGAACTTATTTACAAGAATATATAATAGGAACTAGGAAATGTTTTACAATAGGAAATCTGCAAAACTTGAAAGCAGACTTTTTAAGAATTTTTAAGGACCAGAAGGAATTAAAATGGTCAAACACCGATCTCTTATTGTGCTCAATTCAGTGTTGTAACACAATCTGTCTTGCAAAAGTCTTCAGATAGCTTCTGTAAAATGAAACGCATTGTTACCTGATTCTGCCTCCTCCCTCATACACACAAAGCCAAAACCCACCAGCTGGGATAGACAAAGGGAGGACATCCCATAAATAAATGTTTATATTAAGTAATTCCCTCCTTTTGTGTGCCATGAGCTATCTTGCAGCAAGTGTATGAGCTATTTGAGTTTTTCTCTTGAGAGACTGTGACTCATTGCTAAATCATGCATTTTGAATTCCTCTACTCCAGTCTCACAATCTTCTGAAAGTCTAATGAAAGATTTTCTCCATTAACATGTGTTCACTTGTTTCTAGAATTAGGCAAAACTATTATTTGTGCAACGGTATGTGTTGAGGTAATTTCCCATTAGGAGAATGAGCGCATACAGGGAGACGCATAGAGAGTAGTGTTTGAATAATACACACACAGCACACAGATACACTGTACAGTAAATGTATACATTCATCATGTGGCTTAACATTGTTATAAACTGAGTTAGCCATCTTTAACTGGTCATCATGTATTACATATAAATCATTCTCTAAATTAGCAGTAACACTTTTACTCTCTTTCTCTATTATACAGTTATCTTCCCTAAAGATTACTACATAACCAAGATTAACTAAAGCCCTTACTGAAAGCAAATTAAATTTAGTTTAGGTACATATAACACAGTCAAATGTTCATTTATATAAGAATAATATGCAGTACCTTCACCTGATACGTTAATCTTCCATCCATTTGCCAATGATACATGTTGTTTACTTGTAGACATCTTTATAAACCTGTTTTTATCTTTAGTAATGCATTGTGATGCTCCACTATCAACAACCCACAAATCATGGTTTACAGTAGAATTGCTAGACATAGCTAAACTAACATTCTTCTTAGCCTTCTGGTGTTTACCAGTATTCTGTTGTTTTCCCTTCTTACATAATTTAGCTATATGTCCTCTAGCCCCACAAGAAAAACATTTCCTAACAGTATAGGCAGTTGAAGACAAATCCTTTTCTTGTGGTTGTTCCTTCCTCAGTTGGTCCCTATCCAGCTGTCTTCTTGCTTCTTCTAACAACCTTCTGGTTATATCAGTCAATGTCAGTTCATCTTTCATCAGGACTTCTAGTGAATATATGCAATCATCATAACTTTCATCCAATGAGGAAAGAATGATGTAAACTTGATGCAGCTCTGAAAATATCAGTTTTTTCATGTAGCTCTTGAAAAGTTCTTTTCATGAAGTTCAAATGAGCTAACATATCTCCACCTTTCAGAAAACGTGCTCTAAACAGTTTATGTGTAAGATGTATGTGTGCACCTACACTGTCATAAACATAAATCCTCTTCAAATTCTCCCAACACCTAGCAGCAGACTCTTTTCCACGAATATGGACTAACTGCTGGTCACTCAGTGTTAGTCCAATTATACAAAGAGCTCGTTTGTTGTTCTGTTTAAAGTCAGCTAACTTTTTGGCATTGTCCTCATAATTTGGATCCCAAGCATTTAAATCTGGTGGATCCTGAACTGCTGCCCATAACCCTTCCCTATGCAGAAGTAGACAGCACTTCATAGACCAGGAAACATAGTTTGTTCCATCCAACCAGGTTATCAGTGATAGACGTGTTGATGGGTCTTGTGCCATCTTTACCAGGACAATAACCCATAATTAAACAGTAAACAGCTGTCTGTATACGATACTGTGTATTCATGCTAACTCTCAGTTATCTGAGTCTGGTATGGCCTGGGCCTATAACCAGTGTTGAGGTATTCCCCGTTAGGAGAATGAGTGCACTCAGGGAAACGTAGTGAGAGTGGTGTTGAACAACACACAACCAGCACACAGATACACTGAATAGTAAAATATAGGTTTTACTTCCAGTAAAAGGATAAACAAAGTCCAACAAAGAGTCCAAATCATACACAGTTAAAATAGTCCAGGGATATTCCAAAAGTGAAGTCAAGTATCATAAACAGAGTTCAGTAAATGGAGTTTACTAGACTCACAGCAATCCAAGCAGAATGACGATCAGGCAACATGACAAAACAGGAAATGCAAGGAGAAAGAAACTAGGTTTCTGGCTCCATCTTATGGCCATTGGAGGAACCTCAGACAATCACCATTACAACATTCTCTTAAAGATACAGTATTAAATTACTATTCTGGTTCATATATTTCCAACCCAACTGTTCGGTGACTATCATTCCTAACAGTTCTGTTTTAGATTTTTTGTGTACTTTCCCTTTGGTGGTTTCCTGACACAAAACATTGTGTCCAGAACATGCATTTTAAGAACAGACCTAAGGGTGTCAGTTCCATAGTTTTAATTTAATAAGCAACAGTGCAATTTGTCCCAACTATTTTGCCTAGCTTTCCTCAACAACCATTTCCCCAAGTCACATCCAAAAACTATAGGAATAAATTCTAGTGCTTGAATAAATTCTATGAATGTTGAAAGTTGAAGTTTATTAATAAATGAAAATTTTGATAAATTGATAAATTGAAATTTATTGAATTTTTTTTCTATAATCAGATGGAGATGGGTGGTTAAGAAATATGAAATATCCATCTGTCACTTACTAAATGAAGAAATCAGAAGTAGGAGCTTTCAAGGGATTTTAGTGGAGGTGTTTAGGGGATAACCAATTGCAAATGTTCTCTCTAAATAAAGATCTGAATTTGAATGATCAAAAAGCTTGAGTGAAGAACAAGATGCATTTAATAAGAAGCAAGTGAAGAGGAATGGACTGGAGTCTGCAGTTGTTATGTGTATGACTTGTATGTTTGTCTTCTCTAAAATCAACCTGGCACAAATTGGTATCAATGCAAAGTAGCAGCCCTTGAAGAAAAAGTCAAATAACTACAGCAGCATGGAAAATGAGCATTTAACCATTCATGGAACAGATATTCTATAATTTTTAAAAAAGGATTGGGGAATGAATTCTCTAGAAAGAAGATGGCTAAATAATACAGACCTAGACTAACAGTAAAAAGCAAAGAGTGAAAGATACACTACATCACTGAAACTTCAAAACAAGGTTCAGACTCTTGAAGAAGAAACCAAAAGAAACCAGCAATGCTAACATTATTTAACCTTCTTATGTAAACATGGAACAGGTGTATTCAAATCCCAAGGGTGGGAGAAGAATGGCTAAGACTTCATTGACTTGAAATAGCAGGAGGAAAGATTTAAGGTTGAAAATCTGGAATGTCCAAATCATCATATACTTACATAAGGCAGGATTTCTGTGTTCTACTGTAGGCTGACTGTATATTTATATATATATAAAGATGAGATTCTGCTGAAACGTTGCTACAACTTTAAAAGCACAACTACAATGACGTGGGATAATGCCCGAGCAAAGC
>JANHFN010006571.1:22179-41403 GCA_032468175.1 Toxicocalamus goodenoughensis | reverse complement strand
TAAGGAATAAGGAATAAGGAATAAGGAATAAGGAATAAGGAATAAGGAATAAGGAATAAGGAATAAGGAATAGAATAAGGAATTAAAGTAGAGTAGAATAGAATAAAACAGAGCAGAACCAGAACAGAACAACTTTATTGTGACTTTGAATGTACAATAATGGGCATACATTAAAAATGAAATTTTGTTGGGGTCACCATCTCCAACAACTTACTTAGTCTTGCTTAGCAACAGAAATTTGGGAATTGGGGTGGTAGGCTGAGGACTACTTGTATAAAATAAAATTATTTTTACAAGTGACTCTTCCAAATAATAAAAACAGCACAATTCAATAAAGGGGTCCCCCTCCCCTTAATTTATAAAGCTAAGTTTTACTTGTTATTCCAGTAGGTATTTTATTCCAGTCTATAAAAGCTTTGGGCAGAAAGGTTTCCAATTTTTTTAACTGATTGGTTTCTATTTTTATATGTCTGCAAATATTTTATATCACATGCTGTTATATATGGTTTAATTTTAATTTCCTTCTCTAAAAAGAGTAACATTTAGTTTTATTGACTAATAAAAATTGGCATAATGAACTATTGTAAGCTATTTAACTGGGAAAATAAGAGAATGATAAAATAGGAGTCGGCTATCAATACAACGTCCATTAAGATTCTAAACTATTCTAAATGGTCTAAATGATTCTAAAAGATTCTAAATGATTCTAAATGATCCATTAATGCTTTGCTTAGTCTATATTCATCTGATGCATGCATCTCAAGTTTGGTAGCCATTGGGAAAAACAATGGTTAAGTATCTGGTTTTTTAAATTTTTTACTTGCT
Source organism: Toxicocalamus goodenoughensis (assembly GCA_032468175.1). Taxonomy (NCBI): domain Eukaryota; kingdom Metazoa; phylum Chordata; class Lepidosauria; order Squamata; family Elapidae; genus Toxicocalamus; species Toxicocalamus goodenoughensis. Next base: position 40,578 of record JANHFN010006571.1, on the reverse strand, counting down.
GTAAAGAGTGCTGTTTATACAAATAAAGGAGAATATTTGTAGCTCGGGGTTGACGTGAGGGCTCCTTGATGCCTTCTGAGCTTGGTGCTTTTCTTGCAGACATTTCATTAACCAAACTAGATAACATCTTCAGTGCTAGTAAGGAGAGGGGTTTTCTAGTGGCTTGCCTGTCATTGTTGGCAGACCATTCCCCACTAAAACTAACATAGCAAGCCACTAGAATATAAACTGAAAGCAACCCACACTCCTTGGGTTAAATCCCAAGCCTTGGAAAAAATTGTAACCAAACTACAGGAGGCGCTCAATATATAACATTCAAAACTACACTTTTTCAGCTAGGGTGCCTTGTTCCATATCCCAAATTTAAGGCCAGTACTAGTAGTCTTAACTTGGTACTAGTGGTCAAAAACATAGCATTAGAATCCTCTGTAGAAGGGTTCAGCCATTCACCTGATGCTCACACAGGTAGTCCTGGACTTATAACGGTTCATTTAGTGACCATTCAAAGTTACAGCGGCACTGAAAAAAGTGACTTATGACTATTTTTCACACTTACGACCGTTGCAGCATCTCTGTGGCCACACGATCAAAATTCAGATGCTCGGCAGCTATTTACGACGGTTGGTTATGTGATCCGCTTTTGCGACCTTCTGACAAGCAAAGCCAGATTCACTTAACAACCATGTTGCTAACTTAACCACTGCAGTGATTCAACTTAACAACTCTGGCAAGAAAGGTTGTTAAAAAGGGGCAAAACTCACTTAACCAAGGCCTCGCTTAGCAACAGAAATTGTGGTCATAGGTCATACCTGTAGGAAGCTATTAGCAATCCAATCCCAAATAAACCTGAATAAGATTTTCACAGCAAACTTTAGCCCTTTTGAGACAGGCATGCAAGCTTAATCCAAAACGACAAAAGAAACCTTTTCACAATTGCTTCAACTTCGTATTTTACATAGCCAGGCTGGCATTACACGGTCAACAGACATGACAAACCGCCATGTGTCAAAACAGGGATTCGTTGGCATATGTTTGTTTACATAAAACATATCCTGTCCGCTTCTAAATGTTGACAAAACATTTTAGGGCAGCCAATGGTAATAAAATTCTCCAAGAAGTTCCAAAGCTAATCTAATTTGAAACAAAACAATTGCAAAGCAAAATGCAGCGGTGGGGGGTTTAGATCGTCTGTGTGACAGCAGGTGGAGTCGGTAGCCAGTTATCTCCAAAGAATTGCAAATTGTCTTCTCCAGGAGGAAAAAAAAAATACCCCCCACAATTTAGAATGACATTTCTTTGGTCTCCATCTGCTGCTATTGTCCTGACCAAGGCTTCCGAGACCGTAATTACCCACACGCTTATTTTAAGCACAAGTCTTGTTTTATTGCAATGCTGGGAATTATTTTCATTCCCCAGCCGGTAATAAATCTCAAACAGTCCCTCGAGATAAGCACCCACCTTTCTTTCCTGTGAAGTGATGCCAATAACAGACGTCTCAACTGAACTAGAAAAAAACCCAACCAAAGTACAAAGAGCTTCAAGAATGAATCTGAACCGAACGAACGACTTTGCTTCCTGCAAAGGTTTCTCTACCTTTGCCTGTCCTTTATCCCTTACGGGAGGGGCAATCACCTCGCAGCCTTACTCACGAGTTGCCCCTTTTGTCTCAGTTGCTCTTGCCTTCTAGCAGCTATGCGCATATGCGCACTGGGAACAGCCCCCCCCTTGGGTCCTCTACCTCGCTGCTGCCAGGCTCCGAAGGTGGCACCCCACTCCCAGATGATCCTGGCCCCATCTCTGCATCAGATGCAGGGCCCTCATCCAAGTCCTCTCCAGATTCCCTGGCTGGTCCCCTTTCTTCCCCACTGTCTGATTCTGCTGCCGTCTGCACAGGCTGCCAGCAAACCACAAAAGCTATATTCTTTTATGCAAAAACGCCATGCCTAAATCCCCAGCTTAGAAAGGCTTTTACACAGAAAGTATGAACTGCGTACCTTGTTTCTAAAATAATGTTCCTAGTATAGTTCATAGTCATTTTTTTTTAAAAAAAATAACGGTGAATACAGTATACTTGGAGTCCAATTACCATCGAGCTTCTCCGCTAATCCTTCACAATTTCACTGTGAATTAAAACTCTCCCAAAGCTGGATTTTCAAAAATGGGTCTTTCCTAGCTTATCTCGAAATTTAAGTGGCTCACACAGAACTGAATGGAAAATGAACGATTTGGACCAGAGCAAGCTTCTTTTCAAAAGATGGAACCTCTGCACACACACACACACACACACACACACACACACACACACAATCTTTTGTTGGGGATCTATTTTTTTTCCCCCTTGACGCACGTCGCAGCCCCTCAGCCGAGTCGATTCGGTCCCTCCCTCAAAATCACGCTATTGTGCTGGGCATAATGCGGAGCTGCTCTCTAATGTATGATCGTGTCACACAGGGCCCACGCAAGCTGTGCGTTACAGAGATGAACAGTGGCATGACAATGAAGCAGGCCTGGCTGGCGAAGAATAAAAGGAAAGCTTTTTATGCTGCAGTGGCAGCCGACAGCTTTAGAGACGGAGTCAGAAGTTTTCTTCAGGTGAGCTGCTTGAAGTGTGGCTTCCCACGAATGTTGGTTTGCTCATTAAGGTTTACGTTTGGAAAGCATCGTGGAAATGCAGAAGGTATCCTGGGGGGCACTGCTCTCTGTAGTTTAGCTTACTTTGGGAATAACTCTTACTTTGAGGCAACGGTTCTATGGGGTGGGGAAATGAAGCCACTCCATATTCTAGTCCCAAAAGTGCTTTTTTAAAGGAGGCAACTGGATTTTCTTGGGTTTTTTTGTTTCTTTGAAGACATTTCGCTTCTCATCCAAAGTGGGAAGAAGCTACTTGGACGAGAAGCGAAACATATTCAAAGAAAAAACAACAACAAGGAAGTCCAGTTGCCTCCTGAAAAAAGCACCTTTGCAACAAACATGACCTGGAGGACTGAGAATCTCTAAAGATTTCCATATTCTTAGTGTTTCTCACCTTGGTAGCTTGAAGATGGATGGACTTCAACTCCCAGAATTCCCCAGCGATTATGATTTGAAGGTGTATAGATTTCAACTTCTGGAATTCCCCAGTCAGCATGGGACTTGAAGTCCACCCATCTTCAAATTTCCAAGGTTGAGAACCATTGCCGTATTCAATGAACAAGATCCTCTGTTAAACAGAGATGCTTTAGACAGAGGTTTGTATTCAGCAGGTTCTGACCAGTTCTGGAGAACCAGTAGCAGAAATTTTGAGTAGTTCGGAGAACCGGCAAATACAGCTTCTGACTGGCCCCGCCCCCATCTATTCTCCACCTCCTGAGTCCCAGCTGATTGGCTGGGTTTTCTTTTATTGCCCTGCACAGGAGAACAGAGCTGGAAAGCAGGTTAGTAGGGTGTGGAGGGAATGGGATTTTGCAGTATCCTTCCTCTGCCATGCCCACCAAGCCATGCTCACCAAGCCACACCCAGAATCGGTCATTAAAAAAGTTGAATCCCACCACTGGCTTTAGAGGAACTTAAATTTTAAATTACTCAGCCTATTGCCTCTACTTATGTAATAGTACCAGCATTTCATATTGGATCACAAAAGGTAATTTTTATACAGTGAAATTAACACTTCATCTTCTAACATTTCAACATGGATTTCACAGGGGAAAAGAAGCTCGTTATCATACAAGCAACCAGATGTTCTAATTGCTGTGAAATTAAACAATGAGTTTATGATCAGAGTATTAATTTGATTGCTACACCATCAGATATAATGAGTGCACTAATGCTTCTGAAACAAGAGGCCTCTGTATTTTCATTTTTTTAAAAAAAAATGTCTAGGCTGCCTTTTCAATCAGAAAGCACTCACGATTTTCGGAGGGGGGGGTGGAATCTAAAGTAGTGATGTGGAAGATGTGCTTGTTCTAAAAAAAATAATCCAAAAGTATTCAAATAAGGTTTACTCTCAGATAAGACTGAGAGTATCTTGAATGTAGTAGCTGTCCTATAAAAGGCATTTTGTAGCTCTTGCCCTACGTGATGGTTCTTAAAACAATATAAGCATCATGCTTTATATAAAGGGCGTTGCAAATCCTGGCACGTATTGTATTAAAAACAATCACACACCCAATAGCCTGAAAATTCTGTTGATCTTCAGTTTTCAAAGTTTGATTTTTGAATCCAGAGGAATGCAAATGGATGCTACTATAGTCAATTCCATTTCTTGCCATTTAAAAATCATTTTATAGCTGAGATGATTTAGAACTAATCTTTATATGTGCTGCTTGGGTACAAGCATGAAGGACACATGCAAGATAGATTTTAATCTTAAATCCTTCCAGAACATCACTGCGCTCCCATTATATTTCTGCATTAGTTCTAATTTTAGATAAACCTTGCACATGCCTTGCTTTTAAACACTGCATTTTATAATGGCAGGCCTCTGGTTTGGGAAGAATGAAACCTAACACTTTGGTCCTTGGATTTAAAAAAGATTGGAGACATGCCACTGCAATGCAAGTTGAAAATTACACAGGTGCCATACAGTAAGTATGAATTTGGAAGTATATTATGCTACTAGGAATTAGAAGCATCTTTAAACAGTTTGGTTCTTTTTTTAAAAAAAAAAAGTGCTGATTTATAAAATTATTTTTGAACTTGCAGTTCAAGATTCCAAACAACTTGAAGACAAAAATGGTTATTGCTTTCTATGCTCTGAATCAAAATAATGCTTGTATGTGAGAAAAGCCTACAGTATGTTCTAGAGGCTTGCGCAGTTCGAAAATGATTTAGAAATAATTCAGATTTCTTGAAAACACAGTACTTTGCTGCTAGTCATTAATGCAACCTGGTGTGTTGTTTTTTCAGACTTCCTTGCAGGTTCAAAGTTTGTCCTGGCAAACATTTTTTGAAGCAGACACTGATGCCTACTTTATTTTTATTGTCATGTTATAAATTCGATTCAAGCCAAAATTTACTTCACAGTCACGGCTTTACAGTAACTGTTACTATTGCAATAGGGGTAACTCAATACTTTTAAAAATAATTTCTTCATGTAAATTTTGTTCCAGTGATGCGTTCGACTTTGAATTTGGTGTGATAATTGTTCGAACAAGTCAAGGGTTCGATATATCGCAAGTCCTCCAGGTTCAAGGTATGTCAAAGCTTAGGAAAATTTCAGACCATTCCTTGCAGTACACATTGATTGAAGAAAGGTTGTAGGAAATGGGTATTTCTAATTTAATGGAAGGAAGGACTAGGGGTGACATGTAGCAGTCTACCAATATCTCAAGGTATTGCCACGAAGAAGAGGGAGTCAAGCTATTCTCCAAAGCACCTGACAAGAAGCAAAGGGTGGAAACTAATCAAGGAGAGAAGCAACTTAGAACTAAGGAGATATTTCCTGACAATCAGAACAATTAACCAGTGGAACAACTGGCCTCCAGAAGTTGTAAATGCTCCAACCCTTGGGGTTTTATAAAAGATGTTGGATAACCATTTATCTGAAGTGGTGTAGGGTTTCCTACCCAAGCAGGGGGTTGGACTAAAAGACCTCCAAGGTCCCTTCCAACTCTGTTATTCTATTCTAATTCTATTCTATATGAAAGTTATGCTTTCCGAGAACAAAAACAATCCCCTAACAACTGTACTAATTTCTAATGGAAGTACAGACATCTTAACATTGCCACGTTTGAAAAATAGTGCTATACAATGCAATTCTGCTAATACCAGTAGGTGAAAGTTTTTACAGCAGAATGCAACCTGTAGTATGTGAGTTGCTGTAGTTGCCAGTTGGCTTTCTGGCTGCATCCCAAGTGCTGGCTGTAAACTTACAAAGCCCTTTATGTCTTGAGTCCCCCTAGCATTGGACATGCTAGCTGGGGAATTCTGGGAGTTGAAGGCCACATATCTTAACCCTGCCAAGTTTGAAAAACATTGAACTACAGCTTCTAATGCCACCTTCCAGAGCACCCTAAGATAAAGCAAACTGTAACAACTTAACTGGGAAATGAGGAAGCGTGGTATAAAGTGCTTCCTAACTAAGGGGTATCATTGTATCTTCTGTGCAACCAATTATTTGACAATCATATTCCCATCATTATCTTGTCCTTTCAGCAGTTGGTTTGAGAAAAGATATTATCAGGAGGAATTAAATGGCGTTGGGGGGGGAACAGCAAAATGAAATTTCACCCTATGGAATAGGTCATTTTCAATGCTGTTCTTGCGTTAAAATGTTTAAATAGAATTTGACTTTTACCGAATGAACTAAGAATAACCACGATTTCTAATTCAGATATGTCAAACTTTAGCTAAAGGGAAACCAGAATTCATAAACTATTTTCAAACTAAAGTTCCCACACCCAGTTGGGGTTTATTTTAAAAAAAATGTACCCAAGGCAAATCCAGATGTTCAGGCACAATATAATCAGGCAAACTCAAGCCTATTCTTAATGCCATGGATAGACCAGGCCATTAAGTTTGTATTTATGATTTTGTTTTTGCTTAAAATCAATGTGCGACTGTAGCGGTCATAAAAAAAATTGTAACCTTCTGCTGCCACCTGCTGTCTATTGTTTTTATTGTGATTCCACAATTGATATTTCCGCCGTTTTCCAAAATACCACGAAACAAACTGCAGAAGTCAAATACTTGTGCCCGATGCTTGCATGTTTTCAGTTTAAAAATGCATTTATGGATGGCCTGAGGCAGAATTTCATTACAGAACAAAAAATGCTGAAGCAGCAGCAGCGTTTTCATTCAAGGGTGTCTGACAGTCTGACAGGAAGCAATCATTAACAGTCCAAAATGAAACGGAAAAGCTGATATATCAGGTTCAGTGGTAGAACACTAATTGAATCCTATCCCTGTTTTTCTTGGACAATTCCTAAATAGTCACACCACTAGTCTTTCTTTTGGTTAACAGAGGAGCTGAAGAAGATGGAGCAAGAGAGACAAGCCCTAGAAGCAGCACTTAAAGACAACGAATTTGAAGAACAAAATTATGGTATCCGTAGATTCTTTAGAAGAGCCACTAAGCTCAACTTTACAAAGACAATGCCCCAAAAAGGTATATTAATAATGTGTGCATAAGACCTGTCTGTAAGCTCTTTTTCCCCGAGGAGCTACTTAGAGAACAGACTGCCATTCCAAGTCACATTAGTCTACTCTATTATAACAAAATCATCAATATTCTGGAAGTAACTTAAAAAGCAGATTGATGGAAACCCAAGCTGTCATAGATGATCAAAAAAAGAGGAAATAGTTCAGCAAAAAATACAGATTTGCAAATTTTAAGCTAGTCACGTCGTCAATGTGATGTTTGCATAGAGAATCAAATGGGGAAATTATTGCCATTATCAAAAAAGAAACGCATATAACTTACCGTAGTACAGAACATTTTTTTTTTTGCTGAGTAGATCTACTGTCCCATTGCAAACTGCTTAAATCTTTCTTTCTAATGTTCTCCACATGGTAGCAGTCATGGTTTCTCAACAGTTCCTCCAATTATGTAGCCGTTTTTGAGCACACAACTTTTTTTTCCCTCCACCCCTTTTTAAAAGTGCTAGCACCCAAATCAAGAGGTAAATCCCAAACAGAACAAAATACCAAAGATGATGAGTTACCAAATAATTACCTGTTCAAGGATTCCAGTCTTTTGATGATTGGTTCTCGTCTTTTCAGAGATATTTTAAAACCCAAGAGTTTGCTTTTAACGTTATTGATTTTCCTAGTGTGATTCGATTGCTTATTGTACCCTATGACTATTATTAAGTGTAGGACCTGATGATTCTTGACGAATATATCTTTTCTTTTATGTACACCGAGAGCATTTGCACCACAACAAATTCTTTGTGTGTCCAATCACACTTGGCCAATAAAGAATTTTGTTCTGTTTTGTTCTGTTCTATTCTATTTTATATTCTATATTCTATTCTATTCTATTCTATTCTATTCTATTCTATTCTATTCTATTCTATATTCTATTCTATATTCTATTCTATTCTATTCTATTCTATTCTATTCTATATTCTATTCTATATTCTATTCTAAATTACCTCAAGATATAAATAATAAATTGGGATTTCAGGGAGGCACAATATACACTGCTCTAAACTCCTGGACAGAAAGAAGGATATGAATTATTTTTACAAAATGCGAGCCATTATAGTTCCACATGGCGTAACCCATTTGAAGTTTTTAAATAAATCTTCATCTAAATATATCAGGAAGAGATGGTATGTACTTCTTATGTACTTTGGTACATAATAGTGTGCATGGGATAACAGCACCAACATGGAATTTTAGAAGAGGATTGCGCCAAGGGATTTACTTTATTTAATTGAAAACAGGAGAGATCAAGTAAAGGATTGGAAGTGGATACATTTTTTTATTTCAGTTAAACTTTGATATTTGGATATGTTTGTTAGTAGTTTCACATGAAATTAGATTACATATCAGTTTTTCAATTTTGGTATGACTGGCAGATGAAAGGTTTTCCTTTTTATATAACTAAGAACAGATTTATTCACAAGGGCCTTGAGTTAATTCAACAATCTTTAGGTGTGCGTGGAAAATTGCAGTCCAACCCTCCAGCTATAATTCTTGTTACGAACAGACACGGAGCTAAAAACCCTTGGGAGTGTCATTGTGAATTTTCAAAAAATGTCCATATAAATATAGCTTCAACTTGGGTTCCTTTTAGATTTTTTAATACTGTACAAAATAATTAGTGAGTAAAATATGCCACATCTCACTGAAGAACAGATCCATTTTGTCAGTATTTTTAAATAAAAATCCTTTGAAGAATCATGTTGGCTTCAAAAACAATCGTGCTTCTTATTACAGCCTTAAAATTTTGCCCTCTTCCGTTAACAATGGTCTACTACAGCAAGTATTACTGTAAATTCAAAGGCTGAATTACTTTTCTTCCATGATTTTTATGAGTGTTAATTACATAAAGCTTGACTAAGACTTTTTGCCATATGGTTCTGCTGACATTTCTAGGCAGTGATCATAACAAGCTATTTAAAGCTGGTGATTTCAGGCATTTCTCCTGCCTCTGTGAAACTCAAGAGCTTAATAAAATAATATACAGCAGAAATTTGAGCTAGAGATTTTGTGATTCCTTCAGCATGGTTAGGAGATGAAAGAATGCGGAATAGGTTGTTCATGATGGGTACTAAAAAGCAGTTTTATAAGAAACAAATCTGCTAAAATCTAAATTGGTTCATTTCAATTTTATGTATTTTAAACCTAAAATCATATTCATACCTGGTCTAATTATACAGTTGATGACATTTGAAATTCATTCCATCAATTACTTACCCTGGAAATCATGCAAAATCCTTGGCAGTTCTTGTTTTATGTTTATGGATTATGTACAATGTGCCTGTGATCTCTTCTATAGTTAAATGTATAGCATATGAATCCAGAGACCACATTTGATCCCTAAGTATAACACAATGCCTTAGTTACCTTTGTGGGACTACTGCAATGCGTTCTAAATGAAGCTATCCTCGAAGACCACTCAGAAGTTGCATCTGATCTAGAATATGGTGGCATGCTTCAGTTTGCCCATATAACAAGGCTGGGCAAGCTGCACTCATTATCAGATACTTACAGATCAGTGATGGGATTCAAAAAAATTTACTACTGGTTCTGTGGGTGTGGCTTGGTGGGCATGGCGTGGTTTGGTGGGCTTGGCAGGGGAAGGATACTGCAAAATCTCCATTCCCTTCCCACCCCACTAACCTGCTTTCCAGCTCCATTCTCCTGTGCAGGGCAACAAAAGAAGACCCTGCCGAGTAGCTGGGACTCGGGAAGCAGTGAATAGATGGGGGTGGAGCCAGTCAGAGGTGGTATTCTGAACCACTCAAAATTTCCGCTATCGGTTCTCCAGAACTGGTCAGAACCTGTTCCAGTTGCTATTCAAGGTGCTAGTTGTTACCTATAAAGCACTTTTTGAACTGGGTCTAGTTATCTGAGGAATTATCTCTTACCCATGATTTATAAGATCTGACAAATTAAGCATTCTCCAAGCCCTGACTTAAAAACAATGCAAGCTGATGGGACCCAAGAGGTTTCCTTTACCTGTTGTCACATCGACACTCTGAAATAGCATCCCTCAAAATGGTTTGAGTGATCCCAACCTTGTTTTCTTTTCAACAGGCCTTGAAGACCTGGTTCCCCCCCTACACACACACACACACACATAGAGGCTCAGGTTAGATGGGATAACTGTCCTCTGAGTGTGATGGTGCTGTGTTAGCTTATATTGGTTGCCTGTTTATTCCCATTTGTCACTTGCATTTGGTTTTTGTGAGATAATCAGCCTTCTAAATTGGATTTATAATTTTAACAATAAATAATCACAACTAATGAATCCTGATAGATAACATTTCAAATACAGCACATATTTCACATGGTGGTCAGAACAGAATCCATCATCATAGCTCTCTAGATGTTCACAGTTAGCTAAGAACAGAATCAACTAAACCACAGTTTTAGCATAATGGCTAAGTTCAGTCATTGTAAATTATTTTTTTAATCAAAGTTTATGGAGAAGTTCTGATTTCCAGTTTTCCAATTAGCAAATAGTATCTATCTATTTAATGGGGACATTTGTGTCATTAACACAGCCTAACATGTTGAAAACATGCATGACAAAGATATCACTAAAGTGGGATAGGTAATTATTAAATATAGAATAAGAATAAGAATATAATTATGCACAAATTAATATCTGTAAATATTGCATAAATGATTCTTATATGATAAGCACCACAAATAGCTGTTATTGAGTGATATATTTTTATGTTTTTAATGTAATGAAAATTCAATAAAGTTTATTTAAAAAAAATAAAGTATTCTGTTATCTTATTCCCTTACTTAAAAGATAAAAACATTAATACCAGGCTAATTTATAACATGGGATAATTAAAGTCCTGTTGTAATAATTCATTACTATATTCAAAGATGTTATATAAATATTATTCTCAACATACTCTAGCTTCTATGATGCATGATAATTCATCCATAATTGTCATCTATCTGTCTTCAGGTAAATAATAATGATGCCTAGGAGATGCTACTGGCAGTTGCTAGATAAACAGTTCTATCATGCAAACTCTGAAAGACTGAAATGAAAGCTAGGGAAAATGGAGGGTAGCTTAAGATTTTAGAGATGGTACCACACTTACTCCTTAAGCAATCCTCTAAAGCCACTTTTTTCAATCAGGCAAAACCAGATCCACGTAGAGCTACAAAACTAGATGAACACACAATCACAGAAAATGCACATGCTTAAATTAAAGCTATTCTGACAATCTATGGTGGTGCACAATGTGAAATCCAATTGTTCACACATTTTTTCTATATACTGAAACTTGGTTTTGAAGTTGCCACACCAACTTTAAAACTAGGAATTAATTCCAAAAGAGAAGGGGAGAGAGATTATATGCTGATGGGGGAGGCAAATGGTATTGTCTGGGAGAAGAAACTGAGAAAAATAACACATGAACAAATGAGGTGGCATAGAAGTGAATTTTGGTCATTGAAAGCTGGAAAATGAAAATTACTCTTCCCTAGAGAAAAAGAGAGGAGACAAGCTACTTAGTACGGAAGAAGCAAATAATGCTGAGCTTAATGAGAAGTGAGAAGAGAGGGCCTCAGTTAAGTGAAGCACAGTTATTACAGAAAGAGATGGACGAGATATGCAGCTAATGAAAAACATGTTTTCTTGCATGAAATCTATCCACGTTGCCTTGAGCAGCCACAGAAAGTAAACAACTTTTTAAGGCAAGGGTCTTCAAACTTGGCAAGTTTAAGACTTCTGGACTTCAACTCCCAGAATTCCAGAGCTAACATGACTGGAGGAGGAATTCTGGGAGTTAAAGTCCACAAGTCTTAAAGCTATCAAGTTTGAAGACTCTTTTTGTTAAGGTGACATCATTACTATGAAATAAACTTGAACTCCGCTTAAAATGGGCAAAATCTACGGTTAAATTTGCAACACACTCTTTATTGTTTCCAGTCTAGTACTTTGAGCAACATCAATTGTCCACCTATTTTAATTTCCCAGAGTGGTCATGATATAATGCTTCTCTGGAAAAACTGTGAAAAATTGAACTGTGGAAAATCATATCAGGTAGCTGGATTATGTCCCCATCCTACCAAGAGCGACCCAGAAGTTGCTTCAAAACCTCTCTCCCCATTTGCAACCCTATTAATACAAGGGCAATGAAGGGCAGCATTCATAGGTACCTGTGTGAGGACTATGAAACAAGACCTCATAGCAGGAGAAGCACACTATTGTATTCTATGGGCTTATGGTAAAGCACCGGCTAGACCTCTCAGCCAAAATATCTATGCAGTTTTTCTCAAAAATAAGTTGGTTGATGAGGCTTTTCTTTATATTCTGTTTTTCAAATAAACGTGTTTCCTGTCTCCGGTGACAGATGTTTACGCAGGGCCTATTTGCTCAAACAGTCTTTCTACTTCCAATCACAACAGTGGAAGGACTGAGCATTGGTTGGTGTGTTGTCTGATGGTCTCCAAACTCCGATTGCAAAGCCAGGCCTTGAAACCTGGTATTCTCTGGACCCAGCAGAAATCTTAACCCAACATTGACAACTGTGTCTTGAAGGATGCTGTTTTCTGAACATCCACCCCTCTTGGCACCTCATTCATGGAGTTCTCCTGTCTTGGTTGTAAATAGAGCCAGAGAGCAAGGCAAATATGCCAAACTTCCTGAAGCATAAAAAAAGCCCTTATAAATCTGGGATGAAGGAAACAGCCAGATTCAGCTGTACTTTTCCACCCGAAAATGCCCTTGGAAGGAAAGAGCTAGTGACCTCAGCTTCAGGTTTTGGCAGTGATGGAAGATGCTTTCAGTGGTCTCTAAAGCAAATAAAGGAGAGAGAGAGGAAGGGACGCCATGTACTGAACAGGAATAAAATAGGTAGGAGTAAAAAGAGGAATTGCTTTAGCTACTCGCTGCCCCTGCCTATAAAAAAAATCTGGATCTATGACGTTTTAGCCACACTGCCGGTTATAGAGACAACCACATTGCATGATTTCCATTTGCACCTATTTCTATTCCACACCTTTTGGCTATTACTGTGCTGAAATGTAGGCATAAAATTCTGAAACAAATCAACATTGAGACAGGTTGTGAGAGTTGAGTGCCTTCAATTCGGGCTTCCGCACCTCAGAAAGGAATTAGATAAGGAAATTCCATCTTTCAAAATAAGAGGACAGATGCTCCAAGAAGTTCTTGAGAAGCTCTTTGGATCTCACTGTGACAAGGGAAACCAGATAAAAATGTTTATAGTGCCTGGTGAGGGTTGAGGACAACACAGAGGCAGAATAGATATCCCAGCAATAGGAGCAGAGTTCTAGCACCAACTTGAGAACTCCAAGGAGAAGTCTTTATTTGCTAAGCAAAGAATTCAATCTTTCAAGGTTTTCTTTGAGTGCTTATTTTTGGCAAAAACCTGGATGAACAAGAGTGGGCAAGCTTGAATACTATCGCAAAAGAATAATAATAAAGGTTTCCACCAACAGCTATGCACGGATTTTACATAATGCCAAGAAAAGGAAGCCACGTAATTCAGTTTTTCATATTTCTGCGTTTGTTTGATCTGAAATTGAACTTTTTATGGGGAATGTTGACTTCTGGAAGAAGCATATTTCTGGATTTCCAACTCCCAGAATTCTCTAGCCAGTATGTCTGGCTGGGGAATTCTGGGACTTGAGATCCACAGCTCTTAAAGTTGCTCAGGCTGGATATACCTGGAGTCAATGCAGCCATGTCCTTCCTGCTTATTTTCCATTGTCTGACTAAGAGGTCCAAGGTAGTCTTCATAGGTCAGTGAACAAGAAGTGTTACTGAGTATGCAAATGCAGTTTTATTCCAGTGCATTTTTTACCTGATAGTGCTGGTGCTTCAGATTTCTATTGGAATTAGTAATTATCTGCTATCTTTCCTCAGAGGGTTGAGATTCGGTTAGGAACAGAAAGTTCTGGAAAGTCTTTAGTTGGATAATAGTGGAGCATTTTTCAATCCTTTTTTATAATGTGGGATATTTTTTATCTGGACCAAATCAGAGATTGACAATTTGTTGTACAGGAATTATAATGTGAATAAAGCCTCAAAGCCATTGGTGGAGCCCCAGAACTAAATAAAATATGACATAATGGTAAAAAAAAAAAGACTCTTGCCTCATGCAGTTGCTGAATATCCCAAGATATCAATGCCTGACATTAAAATGGTGTGAAAGTTGACAATTTCCTGAGATTTTTGTTATTATAAAGAAATATTTTTTTATTTTTCTCACCACTCAAAGCACCAATGAAACACTTTATGGATCATCATTCCAGATCACAGATTGGGACAATATGGTTGGTTGGCTAGATAGTGGTTCAGTTTGTCTTGTAAACCATCTTAGATGATGACTACAATGGGAAATCATGAGCAACAATGGGAGGGAAGATGACCTGACATTGTGTGCATGATAATGTTATCTAATTTCCATCATTTGTGCAGTGATATAATGGATATGACATTGTGATGTCTGTATGCATACTGTATATTGCCTTGAGTTCTATAGAAGAAGTGGGTACAGATATTAAAAACGAAAGATTCAGATTCAAAATACTGATACCTGTAAAATATAAGGGAAACAATACATTCCCTCCAAAATAAACTATGGTTCTTTTTTCTCCGTAAACTCAGGTTTCAAAGAAAGATGCGGGCCTGGATTTTCTTCTTCCTCTGCCTAGCAGGCAAGGCGCTGGCAGCTCCAGTGAGTATCATTAGCTCTAAAAACCCATTTTCTGAATATTACAGATGCTGCAGTTTACAAACTCTCCACATTGTACTGTAAAGTTAAAAGTATGCACTTCAGCCCACAACACTCAGAAATAGTTCAGCACTGAAGATCACTGTCAACCTTCCTACCCAATTATGAAAGCTTCCAACTTCTGCTGATTAAATTTTATCCAGTTGTATCTCATCCACTCTGCAGTCTAGTCCAGCCAGGACCAATCAAGGAATTTTGACAATGTATGACAAACTATATAAGCTTTTAGCAAGGTAGTCATAACAATTATATTGATATATCTTTTTTTAGTAAATATATCAGATTGAGAGCTACTCAATATATATAAATGCATAGCCATCATGTTGTTCATTTCCAAAGTAAAAAAAGGGAAATTAATAAGTGAAAGTCACTGAAGGCATGATGCAAGAAAAAAGAATTAACTAAATCTAATTTAGACTACTACCATTCACTATCCCACCCCTGACTATGCCACTTATTTTCCTGTTCTTGGAAACCATTCTTGCTTCCAACAAGTCCATATGCCAATTAATTGTTACATTTTCTTTAAATGTCTTACCTTTCTCTTTTTTGATGATTTCATAAACTTTCAACATCATCCAATCACAATTTTCCTAGTCTACACTTTCCTCTGATGTCATTCACTATTTGATTTTCATTTGAGTCTTTCATCCATTCTAGTCAGTCATTAGATCCATATTAATTCATCCCCGCTTCATTCTTGACACCCTCTCTTCTTTTACCTATTTCATCTTCATTCAATTTATTTTTATGTATCTCATGACATACCCGATATTATATCACAGTGTAGGCAGAGCAAACATAACCATACCAATAAGCAAACTACTTCACAGTCATATTTTAATGTTTCTCAAGTTATACTTGCAGACTTATCATTCCATGAAATAGTAAAATAACCTATAAACTCCAATATTATAACCAGTATAAAAACAACAAAGATAAGAAATCCCCTGAGAAATAATTATGTGCATTTATCACCAAGAGAATGTGAAGGATATTTTGTATTGTTTATAGGAGTGCTGTATGGCCAAGGAGAGTTGAGTGCCTTCAATTTGGGCTTTGCCTCTCAGAAAGGAATTAGATAAAGAAATTCCATCTTTCAAAATAAGAGGTCAGATGCTCCAAAAAGTTCTTGAGAAGCTCTTTGGATCTCACTGTGACAAGGGAAACCAGATAAAAAATGTTTATAGCGTCCATTTGATGAGGGTTGAGGGCAACACGGAGGCAGAATCGATATCCTAGCAGTAGGAGTAGAGTTTTAGCACCAACTTGAGAATTCCAAGGAGAAGTCTTTATTTGCCTTTTTTTTCTCTCTTACAGCAGGATGCTCTGCCAGAAGAGATGGAAGTTATAGAGGACCCTGCAACACAGGTAAAGAGTAACACAGTGCTAGCCCCTTCTTTTGCTTCTTTGATGCTTTTCTTACATGCGAACAACTCTAGGAGTGGGATGGAGAATTAAAAAGCTTTAAATTCTCAGGACAGAGGGTAACAGCATATATGTTCATCTCCTGCTGCTACAGTTTTCCTAAATGCAGCTCGTTTACTTTATTTCATTCATTTGTACCTGCATATCACACATACAAACACAATAAATTCTTGTAGGGTGATGTACTTCCATTCAGACTTCCACTTAAGACTCCGATTCCTTTTTCAGTATACTCATTGCTTTTTCTTTCCTGCCCTCAGTTGTCTATCCAATCACAGAGCCAGAGGCAGAGCCTGGCCAGAGCCAGAGCCGCCATAACTGCTCAGCCTTGACTCAGCTGTTTTGTGGTTATCTCCCCTCCACTCACTTTTTTCTTTTTCCTTAAAAAATAGTTTTTACCCTCCACTTTATAAACACATCTCTCTTATACATGGTTGGTACTGTTTAATTGGAATGAATATAAATGCTTAGAACATTACAATATAAAATATCAGAAATAAAGAAATACATGTCAGGAACAGACTAAACAAATTATTGTTTGCCTACAGCAACCGCTTTTAAAAAATTAATGGATACAACTTAGATGGTCACATAGCTTATATGCCATAATCTTAGGTGGCTCTCAACAAAACCAATAAAGCAGCAATAAAAATAATTATGTCACCTATAAAAGGAGGCATTAGGAATTGTTTTTTTTTGGAAAATATCAATAGCTATGACCTAAAATAATACCTTGCTTCTTAAACTTTGGGTGCTTTTTGTAAATGTGAGGGGTGTGTTGCATGTGGGTACTTTAAATATACTAGAAGGCAGCATTCTTCACCATGGTACCTTCAAAGTGTGTTGTTGCACTTTAATTCTTAGTGAATTCTGTAGCCTAAAGTTTTAGGAAGGCTCCAAATTACAAAAGATTAATTTGGGGTATTTTTTCTTTTTGTTTGGTATTCTACTGTTTCTATATTATGCTACTGTTATGAGCTTGTCCAGAGTCATTCAGAGGCAGGTGGCAGCCATACTGAATAAATAAAAATGGCATACAAGTAATAGTGTAATATGGGTACAGTATCCACACTGCAGAAACAAGTCATCCATCAGACCCTAACTGTAATTAATCTCATTCCATCTGTTCATTTAGGAACCAATTGGAATCAACCCAGTCCAGGTGGAGGTTGGCGAGTTTGAAGAGACCACTGTGGATGTTGAGGAGATTGTGGCTGAAAGTAGGTGGTTGCATAGCTAGATCCCTAAGTTGTACTGATATAAAGTATTTTGTATATATGCAAAATCTATGCATCTGTAACTGGTACATACACTTTATACATATAAGATATCAAGAGAACTGAAATTGGCATCTGTCATCATGACATGTGCAGTAAGCCCATACCTAGAGGGCAAAACTTCAAACCAGCACAAGAAGAAAAAATAAATAAGATTTTCCATTTACAAAAAAAGAAGCCATATTTAGAGTGGAAAAGAACACACTTTGGGGTGTTCCTTTGTATCAAGATCCCCAGTGCATATTGTACAGTGGTGTTATATTCCTATATATTAGTCTGATCGGGAATAAGAATCAAATGGGAATCGTTTAACAAAGAAAGCATTTGTCTCTCACATACACAGACACAGGGTTTGACACCAGTTTTCTCCTCATATATGGGAAGGCTCATGGAGTGTTCACTGGGTGTTCACTGGGAATCAAGAATGATAATGACACACAGTCTATCATCAGTCAATGAGTTAGAAGGATTTATGTTGAAATCCCATACATGAATCCCATACATTCCTCTTTGGAACAGAGAATCCCAAACGTGCTTTTTTCAAGAGGCAACTGATTTTTCTTTGAAGACATTTCATTTCTCATCCACGAAACTTCTTCAGTTCCGACTGAATCTCTAACCCACCAGCTGTCTGCAAGAAATATAAATCCTACCATTCTCCACCATCCAATCAGAGCTGAAGAAGCTTCTTGGATGAGAAGTGAAACATCTTCAAAGGAAAACCAGGAAGTCCAGTTCGCCTCTTGAAAAAAGCGACTTTGGGACAACCATGACCTGGAAGACTGAGAATCTCCATAGACGAACAGTAGAGAACT
>JANHFN010006571.1:11604-22079 GCA_032468175.1 Toxicocalamus goodenoughensis | reverse complement strand
CGCTGTACACCGCCCCGAGTCCTTCGGGAGAGGGGCGGTATAGAAGTTTAAATAAATAAATAAATAAATAAATAAATGCAGGGGGCTTCCATTTCCCTCTCCTTTCTGGTGCATCCAAGGGGAAACAATGAAGTTATTCTCTTCCTCATGATAATTCACTATAGATTGCTGATCATCTCTTCCCACTAGCAGCAGGAAAAGAGCAATCCAGTCTCTCTTAGGATACTTATACTTATTAGGTGATAAACTACCAGGTCTCCTCTTTTCCCACCAGTTCATTTCCTGCCAGGGAGCAGATGATATTAGCTATGGGAAAGAGTGAGAGGGGGACTCACAGTGAGTCATCACAGCAGTGCAGGCAGGATACCCATTTATATTTTAAAGAATTTTGAAGGGAATAAATTGTCTGAGGATGGATATTATTTATCTGAAACCAATCTACACTTCATTTAAATAGTTTAATTCATCTTTTGTTGAATGTTATTAATTGATTAAATGAGGAACACTTGAAATACATTCAACCAGAAGTTCACAAGTGCATTAAACCAGAAATTCCACAAACTTTGTAGAACGACAACTACGCTTTGTGAGTTTCTGCAAGCAAAGGGAAGACCAAAGCTAGGAGAAAGTTTGTTCTTCTTTTGCCTGGGTATGCCTGATCAGGTATTTTTTTTAAGTACAACCCCTTCAAATTATTGGGATCTTCTGGAGGATTCTAGTTTGTGAATCCTACATTGGATATTTGTTTTGAAAATATATGGAAACATTAAAATTCCACAGAAGAATTTGCACCATTCATGACAACCAAATACTGGTTTTGATTGGTTGTTCCTGGTAGTTTCCATGTTGCTCCAGTCAGTGATAAATGCAAACAACTTAACTGGACCTTAAAATTGAAGTGCATAAACTTTCTTAGGAGGCTCTCCTGCATCTGATGAACTACTTTAAGCTTGTGTGTGATGCTTATGGTTTTGTCATGACAAGTCCTTCAGTTTTTGTGAAGCAGTATCAGCCCTTTTTGGATTCTAAAATGGCTTCTCGGATCTGCCTTAGACCCCTGCCAAAACCATCACTGCAAACATGGCAAAGTCTGTGAAGTAGATGAAAGCAACACTCCAATGTGTGTATGCCAAGATCCTTCCAGCTGCCCAACCAGCACTGCAGTGTTTGAGAAGGTAAGCAAAGACTTTAGTTACAACACAAGGCAAATAAATATATACCAGTATAAGACAAAAGAAAGATACTCAGTTATCGTGCAGCTGAATTATAACTACATATTCAAGATTGTAATGAATTGCATGTCAGGTTCCGCAATGAAAGCTGATGTAACTATTGTATAGGTTACTACCAGCTTATTAAAAAAAACATGGGGAGGATTGTCCTTTAACTTTGGAGGAAAAGGGATCAGGAAAGGAGAATTTATCTGGACTCATGCAGGGTAAGATTATGAACGAAGTCCAGATTGGTTGGCAGTACGCAATTCTGTTCATTTCTGAACACCTGCAATTTTAATCATCACTCCGTCTTTATAGATTGCAGAAGGCAGATGAGAAAGGCAGATGAGCTTACCAATGATTCTCTCTATGTTGGAATAAATAACAGAAAGCAACACTGGGGGGCTTCAACTCTACTGTTTAGGATTTGCTTTGTGGCCTACCACAAATGTCTATCTTGAACCTCATACTCATTTAATATTTATACAGGATGCAGCTGTTTGGAAACAGCATTCATCATTTGGAAATGCAGTGACATCAGTGAATTTTCCATTGTCTTTGAGTTTGAGAATGTGAGCTTACTCCTTGAAAGAGTCCCAGTTGCATTTTGAGTCATGGAATTTGACAGATGGAAGTGTAATCTGAGCAGACTTGTTGATTTGTTGTCATAGAGTAGAAGAAAGACCATGGTCCATTTGGACACTTTTTCTAACACAATCTTTTTCACAAAGGTATGTGGTACTGACAACAAGACCTATGACACCTCCTGCCACTTCTTTGCCACTAAATGTACCTTGGAAGGCACCAAGAAAGGACACAAGCTTCACCTGGATTACATTGGACCTTGCAAACGTGAGTCATCGTCCTTCAGAATGGAACAGTCCAATTAGAAAATAACTCCTTTAGGAATGCCCTTGTTAGAAATGACCATGTTTTCATAATCTAGGGACTTTGACATTCATGCAGTCTGAGGAATTTGGAACTATGTGGAGGCCATATTAACATGGAATGCAGGGTGATTTTGATAATAGGTACCCTGCAATTTTTCTGTGCCAGTTGGTAAATGATAAATCATCCAGTATTGAAGTCTAACTTTAATCTATTCTTTGATTGTCCCAAAGGTGCTTTTTCAAGAGGCAGCTGGACTTTCTGGTTTTTCTTTGAAGATGTTCTGCTTCTCGTCTAAGAAGCTTCTTCAGCTCTGACTGGATAGTGGGGAATGGAATGGACATCATCTATCTCCAGTCTACAACACAGTCCTTTCAACAGTTCCAAGAAGGCTCCACACCCATTTGCACCACTCAGGTGACCTGATGACACAGATAAACCTCCAGGTGGCCTTAATGACCCACTAAAAGAATGCAAATGACCAGCTGTCTGCAAGGAGTATAAATCCTTCCATTTCCCACCATTCATTTAGAGCTGAAGAAGCTTTTTGGATGAGAAGTGAAATGTCTTAAAAAACAAACAAACCAGAAAGTTCAGTTGCCTTTTGAAAAAGCACCTTTGGGACAACAATGACCTGGATGACTGAGAATCTCCACAGACTATTCTTTGATGATGACAGTTTGTTTCCTCAGCTCCTTTATTCAGTAATGGTTCCTAAAGGTTAAGCCTTATTCCACCCACCACCTCACCCCTGGCCATTCATTCATTTTTATAAAGGTCATTGTGCATATTGCCAGAAAAACTTCTCTTTCCCTCTTTATTCAAATAGCAGAACACAGACAATGATAACCCATCAGTGCTTACTTATTGCCTTTCAAACTGCTGAGTGTATTCCCCCCACCCAGTTTCTAATATTCCATAAATACTTGCCTTTGCAAGTAAGTTTTTAGCATTCCCATTCATACACATACATTTCATGATTTTACTCATATGCATTTAAGTGCAATTGTTTGATGCTTTGGGAACCCTTTGTTCTGAAAGTTCTGATAAGCTAATGGTTAGAAGGTAAATTCGTTTAAAAGGAAACACACAGAGAGACATAGAAAAGCCTCAAAAGTCATCAGCAATGCAATACAGCAATCCTGTAAAAGCAGCACTCAAACAACTTGGTTAACCTAGCCAATTCTAGGTACTACATGCCAATAAAAATCACATTTGAGGGTTTTCTCCCTAGATGGGATAAAAGAAACATTAACTAGGATCTGGGTGGCTATGTCAGGCAGGCTTTCCAAAATAAAATTAACCTAAGAAGAGGATGGTTTCATTGGAACAGGGATTTCCTCCTCCTCTGAAGCAAAGCGTTTTTCTTGGGAAGGAAAGGAATGGTGGTTTTGGAAATCTGCATCCCATCAAATTAATAGAATTCCAGGAATCTCCCAGATTTAAGTGGATTTTAATACTACATTTCTGATTTGGAGTGTTAGATATTTTGTTTTAATTGTTTTTAACTTTTGTATTTTTGTACCATTATATGTTTTTAAATTGCTGTACACCGCCCCGAGTCCTTCGGGAGAGGGGCGGTATAGAAGTACAATAAATAATAATAATAATAATAGATTCCACTTCCTGCTTCCTTGACTTTTAGTTAAAGGAGCAGGAGGAATCTTAAAAACTTTTTTAAAGCAAAAACTGGGTCAATCAATATCATTGTAGGTGAATAAATTCAACTTTAAAATATCTTTCAAAAGTTCAAGCTGGCTCAGAATGCTGAAAATAATGTCTGGAGCAAATTGAGAAGATAATTTCTGTGCAATGCAGACGTTATGGTGCATATTAACAGACATGGATAAAACTATTAACAAGCGTGGCTATTAAATGGTCCAGCTGTGCAACTGTGTTGGGAAAGGGAAGCAGTGAATTGGAAGGGTGATAGTGGGTGGAAGAAATGTTCCAACAGGAGGGAAAAACATTGTGCTGCACATCACAATGCCAATGCGATTAACTGTGGAGGAAGAGGATGCAATTGGAGGCACAAAGCAGCAGCATCTCTGTCCTATCACAGAAATTGCAGCTGGTCTCTTTCTGCCATTTATTAGTTGGGATCAATGTGTCCGCTGCTGAATATAATAGTTCTTTGGTTATTTTTTAATAAATTGTGCCTGGACTGGTTACATTTCAGTCATCCCTGACTGCCTTGATACTGAGCTGACTGAATTCCCTCTGCGTATGCGCGACTGGCTGAAGAATGTGCTGGTTACCCTGTATGAGCGGGATGAGGATAACAACCTGCTGAATGAGAAGCAGAAACTCAAGGTGAGCAAAGGACACACTTAAGCAGACCTCTGTAGTTTATGATGCTTTTTTTTTTTTACAAAGGGATGCAGTTAATATCCCCCAATGTATTTTTCTGACCAGGTGAGGAAGATGCACGAGAATGAGAAGCGCCTGGAAGCTGGAGATCACCCAGTAGAACTCCTTGCCCGTGACTTTGAGAAAAACTACAACATGTACATCTTCCCTGTGCACTGGCAATTTGGACAGCTAGACCAACATCCTGTTGATGGGTATATACTGCTATTCGCAGCTTATGAGAAACTTGGCATAGAGAAGTCCCATTATCTCATTAACAAAATTAGATCTTGGTTACTCGTGGTCATCCTTTAGCAAGGTGGGGCTAAAACATTCACCTGGGATGCAGAAATCAGGACTCCAATTTTGTTTAGAGTTAACAGGTGAAATCAAACAAGATACCGGGTAAAATTAAATAATCAGTGAGCTGCAGCACTATTTAAAAAAATCAGACCCTGATCTCAAATAATGACAAGTTGTTCATTATAATTGACTAGGACTTTTATTTCCAGGATCACTAAATAGGATTTTTTTTTCAAATCCTGAGGTGTATTTCATTTTTTTTTACAAAAAACGTTTAAAGATCTTAGCACAATATATAGAGAGAATAAAACTAACACTCTGATGCCAGACTATAAAGGATCCAATGCAGATTGCATTTGTCCTTTAAATATTTAAGCTGAGATTGGGCATAAAATACTTATCATCATAAGAGGCTTCTTTGTAAAGGTGTTTGACGGAAAAAGAGATAATGGAAAACTCTTTGTCCCATAGAACAGGAAACTGCACATTTTACTCTGGAAGGCTTATTGATATATTATCTAAGTTAAATATATAAAAGGAGAAAGGTGCAAGATAACAGGGGATATAAACAGGATTTTTTTTCTTTTTATGGCCCCCATGTCTGTTAATTTGAGGTAGAATCTGGGTGCCTGGATCAGTGGGGTTCAAAAAATGTTTACTATCAGTTCTGTGGGCGTGGCTTGGTGGGCGTGGCTTGGTGGTGTGGCAGGGGAAGGAAACTGTAAGATCTTCATTCCCTCCCCACTCCTGGGGGAAGGATACTGCAAAATCCCATTCCTCCCCCATCCCGCTAACTTGCTTTCCAACTCCGTTCTCCTGTGCAGGGCAACAAAAGAAGACCCAGCCGATCAGCTGGGACTTTGGAGGCAGAGAATAGATGGGGGCAGGGCCAGTCAGAGGTGGTATTTGCCCGTTCTCCGAACTACTCAAAATTTCCACTACTAGTTCTCCAGAACTGGTCAGAACCTGATGAACACCACCTCTGGACTGGATGGAGCTGAGGATTTATTTACTGGCCAAATGCCCTTCCTGACACCTATGTTTGCAGCAGATATTTTTTCAGTATGGCTGCAAAATTGCCCATTTTGAGTGAGAAATATAAAAGGAAAGTGATTAGTTAAGCATCCAGTAAGACTAATGCACATAGAAAACTTTAAAATATCTTATGGAAGAAAAGTTGGGGAGAATGAGTTGAAAATCTTAGCCTTGTTCCCTTTGATGGGTAACTTGACAGGAATTTCAGGGATAGAGCCCTGATCCTGCCTCTCCCTTTTATTTGTGATTCTTCCTTTCCTCTATTTCCCAAGCCCTCCTGTCATGTACAAACAACCAGACCCACACTTGTACAGTTCAAACAAGCTATTTTATTGTTAAGGCTCAAAGCCACGGGGGGGGGGGAGAAAAGTCCTCTTATATTTACATAATAATTCTAGAATAATCTAATCTCCCTCTTGGGAGGATTGTTCTCCAACACTTCCCAAGCACAGTTGGGTATTCTCCGTCATCTGCTCACATCTCAGGCTCAAAATGTTCCTGAATAAAAAAGATTATAAGGTAGAGTAGAGCAAAATCGTGCAATCATTGTCTCTCTTTTTCATAATTGCTTTTCCAGGTTATTTGCTCCAGGTTGTTTGCACAGTTATTTTTTGCAATGAAATGATACTGGGGATTCATTCACCCATCATGCACCCTTTCTGGGAGTGGTGTTAATTGTGCTCACTTTGATATTCTTTCAGATACCTGTCCCACACTGAATTGGCCCCACTCAGAGCTCCCTTGATCCCTATGGAGCACTGCACCACTCGCTTCTTTGAGGCATGTGATCTAGACAACGACAAATACATTGCTCTGGAAGAATGGGCCAACTGCTTTGGCATTAAGGAAAGTAAGTATCACAAGAGGTTAGCAAGGCCACATTCAAGACCCATGTGCTGTTGTGGGGCAGGCTTGAGCTCCCGTACTTCGCTCCAACCCCTGCCAGGGACCTGAAAGGAGCTCCCAACTGGTCATCACTCCCCCACACAGATAATGATGATATCACCTGCTAATGCTTTCAACCAGGAAGTGCCTCGGTGCTTCTGACACGAGCGCAATGGAATCTATGGTGAGCACAACTGAAAAAGGGAGAGAGGAGAAGTGGCCTTAATTCTAAACATCTCTAGAAGAATATCTGTGCACAGAAAAAAAAGTGCTGATCTACAGTGAGATTTTGAGCATACTTGCTCAGCAGTAAATTTGTCAGCCTTATGAAACTTACTCTAGATAAGTGTATATAGAATATCAACCTGAGAAGCTTTATGAACTGGAATAAGTGATGATGCTCTTGGTGAACACTGATTTTAGTAATTACCAATTAGCTGAATTGGCTAACTGAAATTAGCTGAAGCTCTTAAAGACCCCTTTTTCATTTGTATCCCAGCTTTTCTTCAAGAAATTCAGAATGGCTTATAAAGGTAGTCTTTATTTAGCAACTGACTCGTCTGATTGTTTCGGTTATGAGAGTAATGAAAAACTAACTTTGCACCAGCCCTCAT
The DNA here is from genome assembly GCA_032468175.1 of Toxicocalamus goodenoughensis. NCBI lineage: Eukaryota > Metazoa > Chordata > Lepidosauria > Squamata > Elapidae > Toxicocalamus > Toxicocalamus goodenoughensis. The sequence goes on along the minus strand of JANHFN010006571.1, from coordinate 14,791 downwards.
ATTTATGACCTTCATAAGTCTGTAAAACAAAACTGAAGTAAGATTATAAGCCAAGTCACAGTTACACTTACCAACCCCTTTGCTTAATGACCAAGCTGCTGTTCCCAGTTCTGGTTGCTAAATGAGATTATCTGTAACCGTATCAGGGAGCTTCCTTAACCAAAACTGTTTAACTTTAATGGTAAAACGGAATAATATATGCTTTTAGAATTTCTAAAGGCTCAACATTTTTTTCACAAATCATTCTTCTGCATTTTAACTAGCCAAGCATTCCTATTCCTCAGTATGGCTCTAAAAACCACTTTCTAAAATAGCAGTCTATTAGCCAATAGTTTATAGCTTATTCTCCAATCTAATATCCTCCAGAGATTACAACATTATAACTCTGAACACCGTGGGCAGGAATTCTGAGAGCAGTAACCATTGCATCTGGTTGGTACCAGTTTGGAAAAGACTGTTCTTTAAATAACAAATCTAAAATCTAAATCCTAGGAGAGGTGATTGAATCACATAAATGTTGTGTAAGACAGTGTGAGTAAGCATTTTTCTTACATGATGTTTTTCTTTTTTTTTTTACAGAGGACATTGACAAAGATCTTGTCATCTAAATTTAGCAGCTTCTTCATCTGTTATGCACAAGTTGTGTTCTTCCGTTTTAACAATTTGAAGAGTGTTTTTCTTTATTTTATCGGGGACAAGGTGCTAATATAGGTCTAAACATATACATTAACGGTGCTAAAAAAGAAGACAGAAAATTGATAGTAGCTTAATCTATACCACTAGATCACTTTGCTCACACACTCATTGTGTATTTCTATTGACCTTTTAATTTGATGATACCAGTACAGTAATTAAACACAAATCTGTTCCAACTTTCTACTCCTTGGACTATTTAAATTGACTAGCTGATAGACTCAAGACTATTAATCCCCTAATTTCAAAGAAAGGCAAGAAAGGAAGATAAACCAAAAATGTGTGGAGAGACTGGGCTTTACAAAGTCAAGTGTTGCAAATGTTTTATGAAAGTTTAAGAAACTTAGATTTTATATGATAGTGCAGTGGGAATGGCAGGGGAGAAGATGGGACTGGACTGAAAATTCAGAAAGGCGAATGTGACAGTTCTTGAATGTAATGGTAATTGGGCACAAACTCAAAATGACATAAGCAGTAAACAACTGAAGTGTTGGAAAGTTTCAGATCTTGTAACCCTCTCATCCTCCCACCCTTTAAAAATAAAAAGTTAAAAATGCTTCTGCTTCACAGCTACTCAGTGACTGTACTGCTTTTTGCTGTGTTTCTATGTCTTAAAAGTTAAATTTGGTGCTTTATCAAAAATTGGTTGTGGCTGTTTTTACTGGGTCTTTCTCTTTTGGTGATTTATTTGTAACTGATACACATTCTGACACAACAAATCACATGACTCTGATTGTAATATCCTCTCTAGATCCCTATTCATATTTTTTCAGCTGATAATTTCAATTCTGCCCTTGGAGATAAAACTTCAAATTATGTGATATAGTGTAAAAAGTGTTCAAATGTTTTTTGAGTTTGCTTACTAATTAGTGATTAGTAACAGCGATTTGGTTTACAAATTGTATCCATTCATTTTTATATAATCATATTTATTAAATCAACCACAATTGATTTATAAATTACAATATCTAAGTTCACAAAGAACCACAAGTCAAAAGCGAACAAATCACATTATGATTTGGCATGATGATTTAACCCAGCCATTTGATAGATAGGTGTATTTCCATATTGGAGGCAGGACACAGGAACAAAAATTGACACTGATCATTTGATTCGGCTGAATGAAATCAGTTTTGCTAAGATTCAAATAAGATATATCTGCAAATTTATGTTAATTTTTATGATGCATGACACCTAGAAATTATAGTTGCAGGAGTAGCTAGAACCTCAAATATGGGTTTTTAAAATTTTATACTCAGGATGATTCTTTGGATAAAATATAAATAAGTATAAAATAAATTCAAATGAATGTCTTTGGAAGTGAACACATATTATCTATTTAATCAATTGATTTACCATATTGAAAAAGAAGTCCAAAACCTATCTACCTATACAAAGAGATGTTGCATCTTCTTTTTGTATTCCTATCCTCTCCTGTTTTACAAAGGACAATTGACTGAAATCCTGCAGTGGAGGAATAAAAGCTAGAAACCAGTGGTTAAAATCTTTGATTAATTGTGTTATCGAAAGATATATTAAGGTTTGAATGAAGAGTCTGTTGACTCATACGGAGTTAAGGAGATATTAAGGGAAAGAAAGGACTGCAGGGTTTTAAACTGATTTGAATTATTCAGGAGAATAATGTCTCCTTTGTCCCTAATGTGAATAACAAGCACAGCTGCAACAGAAAATTAGGCATAGATGGTCTTCAGCCAGAAATATAAGAAGTCTCAGCCAGCACCTTAAAATCTGACCTCCCACTCTTGAGATCAGCAAGAAATTCCAGCACGTTTAAAGGCCACTAGGCTGGGAGGCTAAGAAGATGATTGGGTGCCACAGAGATCTTCACCATAGCTAGTTCTGTTCAATGATATTAGGACAGCTCCTATTCATTGGAGATGGTACAAAATTCTGTTTCACATTATAACTGGTGTACATGCACAAAATTAATAAAATTTGCTCCCCTGAGACTCAGATAACAGAAAGAGGTTGCCATTCCCAGGTTCTTCAACCTGTTTCTCATGCAACATCAGTGGAAAAAGAAATCAGCATTATTTAAAACAAAAGGCCACGTGTACACAGAATGAATAATTTTGGTCACTTGCAGACACTGTTTATTTATTTAAAATTTAAAGAAACTCCCTCATCTTCTAACCAGTTCTGGGTGGCTCCTAATCAAAAATTAAAACAACATATAAAATCATGTTAAAACTATAAACACCAAAGCTAACAAAGACCTGGCAGCAAATCAACCACCTGTTCCAATGAATTCCCTCAGGATTCCTACAAACATAGTACACGTTTATGGCAGTATTAAAGTTATAAAACTCGAGCAAATTTATTTTATTTATTTGATTTGTCAATCGCTTACAAGGTAACAGATATAAGCATGAGTAAGAATACAGGAAATAGGTACAAATAAATGGGGACAATAGGACAGGGATGGTAGGCACGATGGTGCACTTATGCACGCCCCTTACAGACCTCTTAGGAA
>JANHFN010006569.1:60344-79160 GCA_032468175.1 Toxicocalamus goodenoughensis | reverse complement strand
TCCGGAAATACCAGAAGTGATGAAACAGGCCTGTTTTTCAGCCTCCAAAGGCTGCAGAGGCTTCCTTCGAGCCTCTGGGAGGCCAAAAAAGGCCTCAAACAGGCTGAAAATCAGCTGGAAGGCACGAACATGCACAGTCCAGGTAAGTTTGGCTGTGGTTCGTGTTCCCGCACCAGTGGCTCTGTGTGCCATCTGTGGCACGCATGTCATAGGTTTGCCATCACGGTTCTAGAAGTTGTAATCTAATCATGCTAAAAGGACATACAAATTTTATACTAGTATCTTTCTAATCTAAATAGAATGTATTGGTTACTGAGGAGATTAAATATTAATAATGACAACAATAATAGGGATAAAGTGTAGACTACTGAGTCAGAATTTTGTCCTGTTGTAACCCCTCAGCGTATACTTCTATGCTCATCCTTATTAGCCATATTTTTTAAATCAAATTTGATAAGGAAGAAGCTAGTTGTGATAACTGATTGGTTATGTGAAATCAAGTTGGCACCAGCTCTTTAATGATCAGATAAATACATTTTTTTCTATAACAATATAATAGTGAAAATTAATGTTAATCAGAATTAATGCTGACAGGAAAAGAGAGATGGAATTGCTTCCTTAGACTGAAAAAGTGCCTAGCTCAACACTTTTTTACAATGCCTAACAAGATTCTTTGAGGAAGCCTACAGTCGAGACATGAGAATATCAGAATCCTGGCCCCATTGTGTTTCTTAGCAACAGATGCAGAGAACTATGCTGATTCTGCTAGTGAAGCCTTCACAGTAACTACTGATGCGAGTATGTTTCTGGTCTCTGAGTTGTTCTGTTCTCTAAAGGCAAGGAGCGTTTTCCCTACACCCGTACAAAATGTGCATTGACAATTTTATTTTGAACTCTTATGTCTCCACTCCAGATAAAGCAAGTACAGGATGAAGAAAGAAAGCAATTAATTCAACTTAGGGATATTTTAAAATCTGCACTTCAGGTTGATCAGAAAGAGGTGAGCATATAAACTGATACAATGTGCTTTTCAGGTTTAATGGAACAATTTACTGATTTATTGATTGTATGAAATTAATGTATTGTACATTAAGATTTGACATGATTTTGTTCAGATTTCTTAGAACATTTCTGCATGGCTTATTCCCTTTGTGCCCAAAGTCTTTCTGACTTGTTTTTAACTGGGGCACTGTCATACAGAATAGCAGGATTTTAAAATGTATTTCTGGGGAAGTTCAATACATTGTTCTGTAGGCATTGTTAATGGCTTTTGGAATCGCTCCCAGAATTCATGTAAACAGGCACAAAAGGGTTCCACTGAAAGTGTCAAATCTCTCTGCCTTTTTCTGCAAAGATGCCACTGGATTCTTAGACTTACATGTCTTTGTATATAATCTTTAGCTCCCAGACTCCTCCCAGAATTTATCTTAGAACTATATTTTTTTATATATGTGAAAACAAGGGGAGATTATTAAGTATATGGTGAGTAATCACATTAACTGGCTAATTAGATTAGAAATTCTAATGCATGTAATTTTTGTCCCGGCCTTTATACTCATCCCAATCATTTGGGGCAGTTCAGATCCTGGCATTCCCCTCAGAAGCTAAGTCACCTCATCCTGAAAAAGACTGCACATTCTATCTTATCTATATAGACCAGGGGTCTCCAACCTTGGCAACTTTAAGACTTGTGGACTCCAACTCTGGGAGTTGGAGTCCACAAGTCTTAAAGTTGGAACTCTGGTATAGAACTCTGGTATAGAGACCCCTGATATAAACCCTACATTAGTGTCTGTTGATAGACCCTCTGCAACCTTCACCATGACCATCTCCGGACAAGCTTCCCTGTCAAAGTTTTCAACATATTGCTCTGTTGAAAATAATTACTGTGTCTATCTTGAGACAAGATTACTGAATTAGAGGGGGGAAAGCAGATCACTGCAATTGTTAAGTGAATCTGGCTTCCCCTATTGACTTTGCTTGCTGAAAGATAGTGACCACATGTCCCCAGGACACTACAACCATCATGAATACATGCTGGTTGCTAAATGTCCGAATTTTGATCAGGTGACCGTGGGGGTGCTGTGGCAACTGTAAGTGTGAGTAAGTCACTTTTTTCAGTGCTGTTGTAGCTTTGAACCGTTAGTAAACAAATGGTTGTAAGTTGAAGATTACCTGTTCAGTAGCATCTGTTTAGTGATAGTTTGGAATACACAACTTTGAAACCTGAGCTATTGCTTTCAAAGCTGTATGTATACAATGACCTGTTACTGCAGTCTTCTGCTATGCTCTGTGCTACATGTGTTTTTGCATTGCAACTGATCTACTTTTCTTCCTAAAATGCATTTGCCTTTTGTGACCGAAGTCTAGGAGAGTAAGTCCTTTAAATATTTTTTTATAAAAAATACTCTGCATGATTGTCACGTATTGTCAAGAAACTTGTATTTTTTTTTCTTAAAGCATGTCAATAATTTCTTCTGTTTTGCATTTCGTGAGATCATAAATTTAGTTATTTAACATAGATCAATTGGACACAGGTCAAAAGTTTATACAGGCTACTACTAGCGGTCTCAGTTATTTTTATACTAGCACTTCTGTAGGCAAAATAATATAAATCATTATTCATATTATATTAGCAGAATTCCAGAAACATCCTCCAAATAAAACACTGAATGAGGACTGAGCCTCCTAATAGCATGGGATATTGATGGTTGCCAGTAACTAGAAGGCCAGTATGGAAGGTTACATGGAATCAAGTCTTGGTGGTCATTTTAGACTCTTGGGGTGCTGCCCCATAGGTTACTGGGTGCAAACCCTTATTATGTTGGGCTGTAGGAATCAGTAGGGAATGTTGCAATTATATCAGCTGCCCTGCTGTATAGGAACTTCCCTGCCAGAGCTCTCTGAATCCATGCCAGGTTGGTGGTGGAATTCCCCAGGTTTATGGTCTTGGGGGATGATAACTTGCTTTTTCTGGAGTTGGGGTCTAAGGTAGCTTGGGAATTAACTAAGTCTCTTTCAGTTGGGTTTCAGAGAAGACTATGGGATGGAGATGGCATTGGTGATACTGTTAGATGATCTCTGGTGGAAAGAGGAGGGGGTAGTTTTTGCATCTTTACTCTTCTGACATTGCAGCAGCTTCCAATACCATTGGTCATGGTACATTTTTGGAGTGGCTCTGAGAGTTTTGAGTGGGCAGCACAGTGTGTATTGGCTCTCTTCCTTCCTATGGAGCTGGTTCTAGTTAGTGTTGATAGGGCAGGAGAGGTCCAATCAGAACTCCCTACTTTGTGCCCATTGCATGGCTCAGTCCTTTCTCCCTTGCTGTTTATGAAGCCACTGGGTAAGCTTTTCCCAATGATTTGGGGTGTATTATATAAATATATTGATGATACTCAGCTTTATGTCTCTACTCCAAGTCACTTGAATGATGCCATGGATGCCCTTCCCAGTGTTTGGAGGCTGTGAGGGCCTGGATGGGGTGCAACAGGCTTCATCTCAACCCAAGCTAAACTGAATGGCTTTGGTTGTTTAGACCTTCTGGTGCCAGGAATCTTCTATTTTTGGTTTTAGATGGGCGACAATGCCTTAGACAGACCCAATGCAGAATCTCGGGATACTCCTGGACTGACAGCTCCTAACTAAAGGGCAGGTACCTTGAAATGTAGGTGACTAGAAGGGCCTTTGCACACCTTTGGGCTGTGTGCCATTTGTGCCCAATTCCTGTGCCAGGAGGCCCTGCTCACTGTCACTCATGCCTCATGCTCACATGATCTATTGTCTAAATTTCTTCAACATCTTCTAATAGAACTGCCCTCAAAGAGCATTCAGAATCTTCAACTGGTGCAGAATACCACAGCATAGGTCGTAAATAGTGCCAGTTGTAACATCACTACTCCATGAGATGCATTGGTTGCCTGTGTGGTTCCAGGTGCAATTCCAGGTGCTGGTGGTCACCTTGAAAGCTCTTCAAAACAGAAATAGAATAGAAAATAGAAAATAATTCTTTATTCGCCAAGTGTGATTGGGCATACAAGGAATTTGTCTCTGGTGCATAAGCTGTCAGTGTTCATATAAGCAACAAGTGATAAATCATGATCATAATCATAAAATACAATCATCATAAATCATAAGTTACAACACTGTTAGCCATAGGATACTAAATAAGGAATCAATATAAACCATACTAGGATTTTTTTTTACATAAAACGGGATTTAATTTATGATTTTTATAAATTAATTATAATAATTTTTATAAATTGTAAATCATAAATGTCAACATACATCATAATAGAATTTACTAGAGCAAACTTGGCAAATTTAAGACTTGTGGATTTCAACTCCCAGAATTCCTGAGCTAATATGACTGGAGGAGGAATTCTAGGAGTTGAAGTCCACAAGTCTTAAAATGGTCAAGTTTGAAGAGCCCTGTACTAGAGGGACCATCTCTCCCCGCCCCCCGATTGTTTTTATCTGTTTGGTCTGGTCAGGTAGGATAGGTAAGCTTTGGGTTCTATTGACCAAAGAATGTCATTTGGCAGCCCAGCCTAGAAGATATGTGCCTTGCCTGCTGTAGCGCTGTCTTTATGGAACATTCTCCTTCTGGAAATCAGAATGGTCCAGATCCTGTTGGTCTTCTCTAAGTCCCCAAAGGCCTGATTTTGTACAAGGACCCCAGGCCCCAAATGTATACGGGGACCCACTTTTTGGTTATGTTAATTATATGGGTTGTTTCTCAGCTTGCCTGTATTTTTAATTATTATAGTGTTTTTTATTGTTTTTATTCTGTTTGCCAACCAGAGTTATTCATTGAGATAGAAATTGGATAACTAATTACATTTCTGAATGGGAAATCCTACACTGAAGCCCACTTTGTTGAAAATTATTTTCTTTATTGAAATCCACAGGCTTGGTTTTTGTTATTGTTGGAATTTTCTTGTGTTTGGTGTTGTATTATGTAGAGACATTTGCTTGTATAAAGATTAACAGAAATGTTTTATATTGTTTTTGCTGTGTATTTACTGTTTGAAATATTTTGACTAATGGTTGAAGAATGAATCTTTTGTTTCTTGTGAGCAAAGGAGGCTTACAATTTTATGAAGTCTCTTTGCAAAATGTATGTAGTATGCTTGCAACATAACATTTCCAGAGAATTAGTTGCTGAAATTATTTTGTCTAGGAGAATGAAAGCCAATCAACCAGTTTGATAGTATACCAGTCTGAAATGTTAAACATTCATGTAGTTTCTTTTTTTAAGCTTGCTCTCTAAATGAGACAAAAATGAATTGCCAGTAATTGTTCAGTCTATATACTAGTCTCATATAATTGAAAGAGGCTTTAGCATTGTAAATATGATGGATTTTCAAATTTGTGGGATTATCTCCCTGTAGCATTTATAGCCAAGGTGTATTTATGTGATGATGATGTTGTCTGGGACTTGAATTGTTCATGATATATGCTTAGTAAACTTAGCAATTCATATTTCTTCAAATATGAATAATGAGGTTAGGGAAAATGATTCTGAAATGATTGGATTAGCCTTGGGACAAGATGGGCAGCAAACATATTTATTAAATAATAAAAATAATTACCCAAGCCACAATAATCTCTAACCATTACTCCTCTTGTAGGATTCTCAACTCCGTCAAAGTACAACATACAGTTTACACCAACCTCAGGGAAATAAGGAACATGGCACTGAAAGAGATGGCAGCCTCTATAAGAAAAGTGATGGGTGTGTCCAATAATCCTTCAGTATTTTGAATTTAAAAATTGGAAATTTCTCCAACAGCTCATATTAGTTTGCAATATAGATCATTCTGTCTCTTTTTATTTTTTAACAAAACAGGATCAGGAAGGTGTGGCAGAAGAGAAAGTGCATTGTTAAAAATGGCTTCCTAACTATTTCCCATGGTACAGTAAGTATTTGTTTACAGCATTCTATGTATACAGATGGTTATTTATATAAAAAAGCCACATTAATCTGCAATTATTTTTGTATGTCTAGAATTTCCTAGATATTTTCCAGAGCAGATAATTAGAGAATTCAATACCATTGATAAAGATTTTACTCATGTTTTCCTACTATGCTTGATGAGGAATTCTAAAAATAATTACATGCTTTATGTGGGTACAAAAGAGTGAAATATTAATTATGTATAAAAAATGTCTGATACTCTATGACTCTTACATTTTGAAATCATTCGTTCATATGCATTGTACATGTCCAGCACCAAAGATGAAAGAGAAATCTGCTGAACAACCTTTCAAGCATGATCATGAGAAAGATAGAATATTATTATTATGGTATTAGAAAGAGGTTGAGGCAATGGAGGTGCTTTATTTGATTAAGAACAAGAGTTGGTTTTTAGGTTCTAGTTCCTGTATTTCCAGAAAGGCAAGTGGCCCTATATCATTCATGATCACAGGTTTTTGAAAGCAAGCTCTATTTGTTATTATGCTGTCAGTTACTTTGCCTAATATAAAGCATAAATAACTGTACTGTTGGTTGTGAACTTTATATGAACAGAAATGCAATGCTATGATCAAATATATTGATAAAGTTTCATTCAAAGTAGCATATTTCTGTTCCAATTTCCTCTTCTTCAGAAACATATTAGAAGAACTCATAATAGTAGTTTTGCAAAAAGTGTTGAATTCATACAAACAATAATGCTGTTATTTTAGAAGGCTCAGCCATGCATTTGCTGTGAACATCTGCACTGAATTCTTTATATGTGTAACTTTTTGCAGATTTGGTTCTACCATGATTTTGCAAGGTTTAATCAACATCTATGCAAAGACCTCCCTGACATAAACGTTTTCACAATGTGTGCATATGCATAAGACATTCTATGCTCATTTTATAAAAAGAAAAAACCAATGAATTCCTAACAACCAAATAAGGCTACCTCATGCACCCAACTATAAAATATATATACTTTATAATTGTAAAAAAATCACTTAAATAAAATTATCTAAGGAGAACTTACAATTGATAAAAATGAATAAGAATATAATTGAAAAAAACTGCCCCAAGCCTTGATGCATTTGTGCTGTGTTGTGTTGCAGTTGGCCCTCATGCAAACTCTCATGCCCTCCCCCCAGTTGTCTTCAGCCACTCCAAGTCTCTCTGTCTTCACATTATACTTACACACTTATACACCATCACACACTCTTCCCCCACCTGGCAGCCACTTGCCTGCCAGCCTGTTTGCAAGCTTTCTGGACTTGTAATATCCTGTCTGCTTCCCTACTGACTTGGGTTTTTGGAAGCCGACAGAAAGTCATGAGGATGCCCTTGCTTAATGACCCGGGAACCTTGCTTAAGGATGGCAACAGAGGCTGCTAGGAGTGCTGTCATAACTGATACAATCACATGTCATAACTGATACAATCACTTTATAACCACATCACTTAATGACAGAAACTGGTCCTAATTACTGTTGTTAAGCAAGGACTGACTGCATTTTGATGAAAGGGCATTTCACTTTGTGCTGAGTGTTCCTTCTTTGTTTTTGAAATTAGAGGAATTGTAAACCATTTGATCATTTTTCTTTTCAAAATGGTTTTCTTTTCTGTTCACATGTGCTACCAAGGTAGTTCAATTTTGAAGGATCATGAAGATACGGAAATTTGAATTTACACCTTTTTTCATATTTGGCTTCTCCTTCCTCATCCTATTTAGTGTGTAGCACTGAATTAGATTGTCAAACTATAATTAAGGCATAATCACAGCAAGTACTAATGCCTGGCTGATCCCCAAAAAGGTAAGGAGGACTGGATCTAGTAGTTGAAAAAACTTCCCGGAAGAAGTCAACGGCCAACCACTTCTCTACTCTTGCCAAAGGCATGGAAGAAATCTTTAATTAAGGGTAATCTGGTTTGGAGGAGAATGCCATAAATTGTTCTAATGGACAGAACAGCACTTAGAGATCGTGCTAAATAGGAAATTGGAAGGACAGCTCCAGGCAAAAGCACACAACCCTGTCCTTCTTTTCTACACCTGTAAGCCTTTATTTGGAAATTCATCTGAAGTGTGAACAACTGCTTTCTTCCAAGCTGCTACAAAACTAGTTTCTATCATTGATAGCATTCCTGTATGCATCTCATTAGAAAGCAAATTCTTTAAATGCAGTCGGTCTTCCTCCCAGATAAAATGTTATGGATTACAGCTCTGCACAGCTTCTGTGTAGTAGCTCTGTGTTTCAAAGGATCTGTGTTTCAATTGAAATATTTTTTATGATAATATGTAGGGTATGTTTTGGTTCCCGAGATTTAGTTGTACTTTACATTCAATTTGCCAAGAAAAGTACCTTACAAAAGTATTGTACTTTACTTGCCATCCATAGAGTACATCACTATACTCCTTTTCCTTTTTAGAGCTATTAGTCCCATTGACTCGATCAACTGATACTTGACTTTATAATATAATTCCCAACCTCCTTTTACTCTGGATTTTAAAACTTTTAAAATGCCTTGTTTTTCACTTGTATCTTGCAATGGTAATTTGCAGGAAGAAGAAATTTCAGTTGTGAGTTCTTTTCTTTCATGCTGGCTGATTCTACCCATGCGTTCAGCTAGTTACCGTGGCTTCTAAACAATGGTTTAATGTGTATGCAAATGTGCAAAATTGTTATTTGAGGAATGCATGGTGCCAGAATGGGGGCGACCAAGAATATGAGCTTTCTCTGTCATATTAGGGTGGGTAGAGAAGCAACAATGTGTGCCTTAAACCTAAAAAATTTGAAACACCCATTTTATCTCTTCTAAACAATGTTGGATATTGCTGTTGAACTTTTACACAATATGCAGTAAATTATTGTGCCTCATTCAATAAATTATATTTACAACAGATGATGTCTTAGTGAGATGTAGCAAAAGAATAATTTTTAAAGGTGGTTTGTGTTTTTAAGGATCCATGTTACAACCAGGCGGTCTTTCCAATCACTTGCAGCAATTATTCTACATCCAGTAGTGCCAAAGATACTCTGCTGTGTTATGACTTATATGTTTTGCTTTAATATCAGTGCAGCTGTAGGTATTCTAATTTTACTCAAATGAATGTATATATTTTGTGTTGAGAATGTCTGTTAATTATTGCTGCAGATGTTCTGAGGTTGAGGCTTAGATCAAATTAGATTTCGAGTTCTTCAAGTTTAGATCTGATGCAATATCATTTCTTTCTGACTTTTTATATTTGATTTTCAGTGATTCTGGTGCCTCCCATTGTTATGTTCTATTCAGGAGAAATGGCTTCTTATTCTTCCTCTGATTTTGCCTTAAATGTGTTGCTGCATGTGTTGTTGTTCTGGAGGAGCGAGGTTGGAAAGAAGGGAATAGGGCACAGTAGCATTTCTGCCATCTTAATCTTATTCCACCATCCACTCTCTCTCTTTAAATCTGCCATCAAATACATTTTCTAAACAGGCACTTCCTCATCTGGAACAACTTCTATTTTGAATTAATTAACCTGACACATTTGGGATAAAACTCACTTCAACATTTGGGCAAATTACTTTTACAAATAGAAAAGGACAGATGCTCATTATCAGTGAGTTCCTACATCATGCAAAGCCATTATGTGATTTTATTAGATTTCAGCTTGAAGAGAGATGGCAGTTTCTATCATTTTAAGGACTGTCATACTGGAAAGGATTAAGGATCCAGAGTGAGTGGGTATAAAATCTTTCTTTTATGTTGAATGTGACTTTTCCTAGACCCCAAAAGATACTCTGTATTTAAGTATTCCAGTAGATATCAAAAAAATTTTAAAAAAGGAGAAAGCAGAGACTGGATAGGGAAAAGTTAGGGGTACGGAGAGACAAAGGGAAAGAAATATAGTGGGGAGAGATAATGGGGATAATGAAAAAGCAGAACAACTGGAGAGGGGAGAGATATTGGTGCCCTGTTTTCCCAAAAACAAGACCTATCCCAAAAATAAGCCCTAGCATGTTTTACATGTGTGCCTAATGTAAGCATTACCCCCAAAATAAGCCCCTCTTAAGAACCTGCACAGCCGCCCGCCCATTCCGTCTGGTTGCTTGCAGTGCTGCAGCCACAAGGCAAGGTGGGGGGAGTAGAGCTGCCTCACATGTCTCACACCAGCTTACCTCAGGGCCTCCGCAGACAGGCCATCCATGCCCTGACACCTGCCTCACGGCAGCAGCACCAGCAGCCATGTACAGGAGGAGTCCACATGGCTGCTGGCCCACTTCTTCTGCTTGTGGCTGCAATGGAGCAGGAGGTTGAGTGGTGTGCTGGTGCTGCGGCCGCGAGGTGAGGCAGGTGTTGGGGTGTGGATGGCCTGGCTATGGGAGACCTGAGGTAAGCCAGTGTGGGGCACGTGGGGTAGTTCCACGTTCCCACCTTGCAGCAGTGGCATTAATACACTGCATGGCCTCCTGCCCTGTCACAAGCAAGCAGAAGAGGGCCTCTCCTACATGGGGGGAAAAAATAAGCCCCGGTGCATATTTTGGGGCTGAAAAGAAAATAAGACTCAGTCTTATTTTTGAGGAAACATGGGTATGTAGGACAGACTGAGGATAGAATACGGAAATGGAGATCAGAAAGAAAAAGTAGAAAGACAATGGGAGAATGTAAGATCAGAGGAGTCAAATAGGAAAGCCGAGAAAAAGGTAAATTCAGAGAGGCAACAGAGAGACAGGAAAACTGATGGGGAGGCAAGGAAAATGGTAGAAAGGATTTGTAGGAATGTGGGAAGAAGATAGCAGAAAGCAGTAGAAAGAACTGTAATCTCGGGCAAAGCACTGTGTGGATGCAGGGGGAGAGTACATTGTAAGAGGTGAGGGGCAGTTTGTGTCATAGATGATGACCTCATGAGGTTGCACTCAGTCCATACTTTGCTCACCTGGCTTGGATTCGTGTAAAATACAGCCAGCGAGGTGTAAGTGTGGTTTATAGCAGATCATATTATGCAAACCCAAGCCATTTTTGGTTTGTTCAGTAAATGCCAAGTTAGCTAGTAGCAGCTGTGCTTGCTTGTAAAGATATATATCTGGCTAAATATGAGTGGGAGTATTTTGATATATTTCCTGGTAAGGTATGTTCCCTTTCAGAATGAAAAAAAGAAGTGATAAAGTTTAGCAGTGACATAACATGGCTAATTTGGAAACAAATAGGTTTGGATATTTTTCTTCCTTCCATCAATTAAAAAAAAATCCATCTTTTTAAAGATTAAGGTCAAGAATGTTTTCTGATTAGAACATAATTTCCAGGAAGCATCTATTTATGCAGTAAGGGACCAAAAAGGATTATTGTGTTCTCAGGAAGAAGAAAAAAGGGAACAAAAGCTGTGCAAAAAGAGGTGGTGTTTTTTTTAATGTCCACTAACTTTTCCACTTGCTGTGCCAACATAACATTGCACTGATTTAGAAGTAGGTTAACACAGCACTAGCCCCCTGACTGCAGTTTTAATAAGACCCTTCAGATCATACTAATAATTAAAAACCTTGGAAACTGATCGCAAAGTTGCTTCATTGGCTTTAAAAAGCTTTTTTCTTTTAGCCTGGAAAATAAATCGTATTTCTTGGTTCAGTTTTATCTCCTGTTTCCACATTTCAATTCAATTTCTGGTTTTTATTCATTTCTTTAGAGCAGAGGTTGGAAATAAGTTCATTCCGCTACCTGCAGTAGCATGCATAGAGTTCTTTATATAGTAGCAGAAGAAAATAATCAAGATAATTTTTGTCCCATTTTCCCCCATCAATATCAGCTATATTCTTAACAATAAAATGCACTATCTTTGATTATGAATGCCACTAATGTCTGCTTGAGGTCTGTGGCTGTAATTAATAACAGTATTTTTTTTCTTGCTATGCATTATTATGGAATTGCTCTGTCTTGTTTTAATGGTTAAGCTTTATATGTAATTTTGTATTGTTCTGTCAGTTACCAAAGTAATTTGTCTTGAATTCTGTTGATCTGCCATTATTAATATAAGAACTAAATGTTAATTGTAATGTGTGGTATTTAAACATAAGGGAGTCTTGCATTTCTTTCAGTCCTATTAGGTCTCTTATAAAAGTATGTTCTATTTTAATTGGTCACCATTAATTTTATTACCAGATATAGACCAGATGTTTCCTCAATAAGTGAAATTCCATTAGTCAAGTTTTACAGCAGGAAAACTGTCCATAAATAATTACTTGCCCATTTTTATCATAAAATATAAATCATATTGGTATGAGTTGCTTAGAAGAATAATTTGCCATGTTTGAAAAATATTCAAGTAGAAAGATTATTTTATTATCACACCAAAACTTTAAAATTTCAAGTTGATCCAAACCCACCCTAAAATAGTAATTGAACTTGTGATATATTATTCAAAAATACTGGCTATCTGCATATTTCATTAATTTTTACAAGCACAACTTTGGTGTGCTGAACTGCAGGAGGATTTTTCCTTTCAGAATCAATGGTAACAGAAAATGTCTATATTCTTTATGTGCTCTTACTAAGGGATTTCCTTTTTGTTTTGTTTTTCTTTAATTAGGCAAACCGACCTCCTGCAAAGCTCAATCTGTTAACTTGCCAAGTGAAAACAAATCCAGAAGAGAAAAAATGTTTTGACCTCATATCACGTAGGTTTGTGGTTCAGTTTTGGAGGTACTCTGATTTTAGTTAGTTCTACTTCCATATTGTCTCAGAAAAGGAATTAATGGGACATTCCGATGTTCAGTCCAAATATAATTAGAACATATTTACTGCAGCTTGCTATGTATAAATATTTGTCTTTTCATATATAATTGTACATGTGTGTGAATGAAAGCTATCTGTTGCTTTTATCTGTTATCATTGCTACGCTAACTGTGAGATGCAACTTTATACATTTTTCAAATTGGATTCAACTGTGCTTTCCTGATGTTGCTACAAAATTAAATCTCAATCATCATGTAGTATAATGCAGAGGGGTTTTCTTAACATTTGAAAGGCAAGTGATAAAATTATATATAATTGCCATTGTAGCTTTTCTTGAGAATAGGATTTCTTCTTTGTACCAGAAAACGACAGAGCATATTAACAGATCTCTCAGAAGGTTTGCTTTCATTGGCAGCAGCCCATTTCTTGCTGCTTTTTTATCACAAAACAGTTGTAGGCATGGTTGCTGTGGAAGAAGACTAATCTGTCCATGCAGTGTAACTTTTGTAAAGGAAATGGGAAGGTCACTACAGCTTAAGGGGATGTTTTACCTAGCAGCAAAGGACTACAGCAGGGAACCAAATGGCCAAACCACAAAAATTGAGAAGACAAAATGTGGTCAAAAGTAAGAAGTGATAAGAAGAAGAGAGTGTATTTTGAATTTCACAGTAAATAGCTATATAATATGTATAGTTTCACATATTGCAATAACGGTATCCCAGATACTCTGATGCATTATGCAAGGGATTAATGAGATGAGATCATTCAGCGTTTCTTTCTGATGGTTCATTGCATTTTACTGATTTGTGTAAATAAGATGCTAGAAATAATAACATTTAAGCAGCATTTTCTGTCTGTACATTCACACACACACAACTATTTATAACAATCCTCAGTTTTTTAGAATTTAAATATGGTTTGGGGTTAGCGTTAATGAGTTTTTGGTTCTATTGAAACTTTTTAGGTATCACCTTCATTATATTCGTATTATATGCTTGGTAGACCACACATTTTTTATTAAAATTTTATTAGTTCATCAAAATATAAAATACAGAAATACAAAGAAAAATGAAAACAATGACCACACCCTTAAAAAATCTTGATAGAAACTTCTGAATTACTGAATACTTTGTTTGTTGAGGTTTGTTTGTTCATGAACTATACAGATTATTTTGAAGATTGAGTATATGTTACAGATGTGCTGATTCTTTTCTTTCATTCTTCTCTTTTTACGTGCATGAATCTTTGCTTCACTATTTGCTTCATTCATGATTGTCATGGTCTCAATATAACACAGCCATAATTAAGTATAGTTCAAATCTAAGCCCAACTCAAGACCCTATTAAAAGTTTGGAAATAATAGTTGTTGCCAGGATACTGAGATATGAAGCTAAATTATTATTGGAGTTTTCTTTGGAGGAAAAAAGAAAGATGAGCCAGGGAGACAGAAAAATGGGCAGTGAAATTCTGGCACACATCCATAACACTGATGGCTTATTTTTTTGTAGTTTTCATCTGTATTTTGATTGATTTTGTGTTCCTTTATCTCTGTTTCTGCTAATGCTGTGCTTTTAGATGATATACTTTTTGTCAGAAAGGAAACTTATTTGGTCACTCAAAGTGGGTATTCAGTAAATAGTCTGCAGATATAATGTGGACATCAGAAACATGGAGTCATATGTTTATAAATTGTTGAGAAAAACCTATTTTATTCATTTTGGAAGAACATATTTTTGTCTACTTAAATTATGACCATATAGACACTTTTGATGACTTAGAATTAATTTCCTTCATCTCCAGATTCTTTTTTTTAATAACTGCTGTTTAATTGTACCATAGCTCCCCAATAATAAGAAAACAGACAAGTTTTTCTTGGTTTCTTTTCTTTTACTCTGGTTGCTGTTTGTCACCCCCAAATGAAGCTAGATTTGACATTGTTCATCCATGTCTAGTTTGTTAGAAATAGAAAGTTAGTGTCCTGAATTAGATGTAATCAATAGGCTAAAGCTCCAGGGAAGCAATTCCAGGTTACACATCCAAATTAACTTCCCAATTGTTTGATCTGTTATCCAGTGGAATATGTTGCCAATGATTGTGGTAGTTTTGCCTTTGCTAAAAGATCTTCAAAGAAAGAGTAGGTGGTCATTGAAAATTATCTAGTGGCCCTTGCATTGCAGATAGTTGGATTAGATCACTTCTACGGTCCTTCAATCCTATTACCTTTTCTTCATGTATTGCTCATTTCTTTTGCTATATTCTATTTTGTATACCTTCGTGACATATAAAGAAAATGACTGCAACTGTCTCTTTTCTTTCTTTTTAATATTGTTTTTCTGGAGTGAAATATTTAGTCAACAGGGTAGGTCCTTCAACTATTTAGGATTATTGCTGGGGTGTTTTTGTTTTTTGTGTTATTAAATATAAAGCCCTTCCTGTCATCCTCCTTCCAATGAATGTGGATAAAAAAGGATTTAGCCACAATTAATTTTCTTACCCATCTGAATCTTACTAACTGAATATCAAGAATTGGAACTATTTCCTTCTCTCATTGTTTGATTATACCTAATATCTTTTTCCACATTCATTATACCTTCATTACAGATGCTCATTACAAGAGTTGTAAGGAGCATGTAGAGGTATAAACCTAGCACCTATCTGGAAGCCAAAGGAGTTGTGTTTTTCCCCCAAAACTGCCTGTTCCTGAGAAAAGACATATTTTGTTCAGGAGTGGTAATAAGTACTATGTACTTACCATTACATGTTCTGAAATGTCTGGTTTTAAAAATAAATAAATAAAAAATACAGGTAGTCCTCAAGTTAATGATGGTAATTGAGCATGGCAATTACAGTTATAAATTGTAATGGTCATAAAGTGATTCACCATGTGATTGGAAATGATTTTGCAACCTTTTTCATGGTGATTATTGAGGAATGCCACAGCCATTAAGTGAAGCCATTGATAATTATGGGGCATCTTTACAAAAAAAAACACCAAAAATTGTAGTCACATGACCATGGGGTACTGCAAATGGCCGTAAATATGGCCCTGTTGCCAAGCAACCAAAATGCAATCATGTGATTGGGGGTGGGCAATGTCAGGTCTTCAATACTACATCATAAGTAGTTTTGGGTGGGTCTTTAATAACTTAAAACACTTGCTAAACGACCGTTCATAAGTCAGTCTATATCAATTCAGTCCTTTATTCACCGAATGAGCTAAAATATTGCTCTTATTCATTGTTCCCTTCCAATCCCAACCTATTTCTCTTGGTTCCTGAAATTTTCCTCACTGGCTGCAAATATATTCTGATACCTTTGCTTGCCAATCTCTTCTCCTGTAACCTGCTTTTTTCGTGGTGGGGATGGATGGAGGATTTTTATGAAATCTTTAAAATAGTTCATAAATATGGTTAAATGTAAGATATAAATTGGCCCTGTTGATTCAATTCTGTTATTTAGGGCTTGAGAAACTTTCTCTTGCTGTTCAGTTACTTTATTTCATTTTTGCAATAAATCTTTTTTTCATTCCTACTGAGTGGTTATCAAGAGCAGAGTTCATTATAGGTTTTCTGTTTGTGAGATGACTAAGGTATGAATGACTGGTCCTAGGAAGCGCACTAGATGCGCCTCTACAAAGGCTCTTTTGCCCACAGTTACCACCTGCTCTTCAAGCAAGAGCTGTGAATTGAACATTACCCTCAGAGTGTGCACCAGTCTCAAATTGGGAAGCATGACCCCATCCAAGATCAAAGGTAGAAGATCCCTAGACCCCATGCAATCAAATATCCACAACCACTCAAATCTTTTTAGTTAAGAAGACCACAGTAATACCTGGCGAGATATTTGTTACAAATAACTACATGTAGTCCTTAATTTATGACCACAATTGAGCCCAACATTTATGTTGTTAATTGAGACATTTGTTGAGTTAATTTTGCCTCATTTTACGACACCTTTCTTGCCACAGCTGTTAAATGAATCACTGTAATTGATAAGTTAGTAAGCCACTTGTTAAATAATTCTGGCTTCCCCATTGACTTCGCTTGTCAGCAGGTTGTAAAAAGTGATCACATGACTCTGGGACACAGCAGTGGTCATAAGTATGAACTATTTGTCAAGCATCTGAATTTTGATGATATGATCATGTGGATGCTACTAAATGAACTGTTGTAAGTCGAGAGCTACATGTATTGTTATGGGAGTCCTTCTTAGGCCCCAAATACTCATATTCCAGATACAAGGGGAAACTGGATGGAGAAATAATCAACATGTTACTGAGAATGACTTGTAAAATGTGTACTAACCTCTTTTTATTCCAGTTAGTGCTGAGCAAGATGAAAAAAATATTGCTCCTATATATGAAATGGTAGTAGAAAAAATTGCCTCTAGATTGCTTAATCCAACTGTACTTAAAAGGTTCTGGTTAATTTTAACCCTGTTTAACATATAGGGTAGTGATTTAAACCCCAATAATGATATCACTTTTTAATAAATGAGTTAATTAAGTGTTCATTAAAATGTTTAATTTGAATAAATAATATATGTATTTATTCATAAGACTAAATGCATAGAACAATGAGAAATTTTATTATTTTATAGATGACAGAACATATCATTTCCAAGCAGAGGATGAACAGGACTGTCAAATGTAAGTTGCATTAATGTGATCGGTAGCCCTGATTTAGTGATCACAGCTGGGACTTGTAACTCATCCATTAAATTAAGCTGTCACTAACTAAAACTGAAACCAATCTCATTTCAGAGATATTTCCAGCTTTTATAATGAACATATTTCCTATTTCTCAGTTTCTTTTTCTGGGATTTCTAATCCATCCCTAGAAAATTGACTTGAAAGCAATTTATTGACTCTCAGTTATATTTTTTGGTTAGCCTAAACTCAGCCTTTGAAAACCTTCTATCTTTATTTAAATTTCATTCTGTGTGGATGGTAGGAAACTGTCAGTTCCATTTCGCACCATAATACATGTTTTTATTTTTCAAGTTGGATATCTGTACTGCAGAATAGTAAAGAAGAAGCTTTAAATAATGCCTTTAAAGGTGATGATAACACGGGAGAAAACAACATTGTCCAAGAACTGACAAAAGAAATAATATCCGACGTGCAAAGAATGCCTGGAAATGACATGTGTTGTGACTGTGGGGCACAAGGTGACTTTAAAATCTCATAAAATTACTGTCTTTTCCCTTCTTCTATCTAAGCAGGAAACAGCAGTGAAAACAATGCTTGAATCCCCAGTATGCAGCTCAAGGACTTAGTAAACAAACAAATACTGTAGGATGAAATAGTTTTCTGAGAACTCGCAAGACAAGGGCAAGGAAGAATGTTTTAAGGAAACAAAGGGATACTTAGGAAAAATTATATAATCTTTTGAGCAATTTAAAATTAAGTTTAAGAATCAGGATGGGGGGCAGAATTGATAATTCCTGTTACAAAGGAAAAGCTATCAATGATAATACTGTCAAAAAAAGTAGCATCAGTCAGGAAAACTAATTACAAATAGGCCTTTTGTTGGTATTTAGCTTCTTTATATACAGTACAAATCAGTGGTGAGATTCTACCAGTTTGGCCTAGTTCAAGTGAACCGGTAGTAAAATATGCTACCGTTCGGCAGAACTTGTAGTAAAAAAAACAGCTACTGGTTCGGCTGAACACCAATATTTCTATTTTTTTCCCCCTGATGATCAGCTGTTCCAACTGTCTTACTGTTTCGCCCTGGAGGCTTTCCTGAGGCCTAGGAGGCAAAAAAAACAGAGTGCAGGTGGGGTGCTCAGCAGCCCCCTGCGCTCCATTTCTTGCCTTCCTGAGCCTAAGGGAAGCCTTCTGGGAGCAAAAATGCCCCCCCCTGAGGTTCCCTGAGGCCCAGGAGGTTAAAAAAATGGAGTGCTGAGGGGGGGTTGCACAAAAAAGAAGGCACGCTTGTTGATGTAATTCCCCATTAGGAGAATGAGTGCATATAGGGAGATGTAGTGAGAGTGTGGAAGAGTAACACACACACAGCACACAGATACACTGTACAGTAAATGTAGGTTTTTACTTCTAATAAACGTTCAAACAAATTCCAAGATAAGCAGTTCAAGTCATTCACAGGTAAAGCAGTCAGTGTTCAGTTCAGGGATAATCCAAATATCAAAGTC